>RJWH01000342.1:0-215599 GCA_004363575.1 Solenodon paradoxus
AGAGAGGGGGAGAGAGAGGGGGAGAGAGCGCTGTCAGATTGTAATGAAGTTAAATGAAATCATATCTTAAATCATTACTACTTTTAGGTCCCAGTGAAAATTAAAAAAAAAAAAAGATAACAGGAAATTTCACACTTAATTGTAGGATCAGAATCTCATATACTCCTAGATGTTGGGCTTGATCAAACTGGGGTGATAGCCATATGGGCAGTGCTGTAAAATCCATTATAAAGAATATCTGGAAAGGCAAGAAAGCACATATCAGCTATTCAGAGGAAAGACTCAGAATTTTGAGTAACTGAAAGAATTCAGGGTGATCGGGGGTATTATTGTATTAGGTTAAAAAAAAATGAGGATTTGAGGCTTTAACTTTATTTAACTTTAACTTTATTGGTTTCAGCACAAGTTGTAGAAGTAAAGAGATCATTGTAGAGAAAGATGAGGTAATTTTTCATGTGATGCAATGGTAGTTTTTTCTTTTGAAAGCACTGTGGAGCTGTGATTAATGTTTATTTTCAGTATAATTTAAGTAAAAGGGGTTATCCTCAATGCTGTGAGCACATACCTAATCAGTTCAAAGTCTTAAGTGCAAAGGCTGAGGTTTCCTGGAAGAGAGAGGAATTCTGCCTTAAAAACATAACACATAAGTCCTGAGTTCCCATCAATTAGTTCTACAGATTTCTGACTTGCCAGTCCTCATGACAGCTTAAAACTAAATTCATAAAGTTCTCACACTCTAATTATATTGTTTTTATGGAGATACCCATGTGATTAAGTAAATGTATTTCCATTAAAAATTTTCTCTTATTCATATCACTACTAATTCAAGATGTGTAAATTTGTATAAATATTCAGTATTGTCTTTATTGCTTTATTTCAAAAAATTACTCAAAAATATTTTTGGCAAACTTGTTTACCCTGAATTATTAATCTCTTCTTCTGCTAGTCCTCCCTACAAGAGTTATGCGGAAAAGGGACTCTTTTTTATATTTGTTTGAAAATTGTTTTTCAATATTAATCATGAAATAGGCAAGTTGGCAAGACACTGAGAAAGTGAGAAAGCCACCATTTTTATACAAAAATTCGACTGGACAATTACCTGAACTGCCTGCCCTTTAGAACTAAGGGAAACAAAATGAAGACGAAGGAGACGAAAGTGAAAAACAAGTGGTGAGTGATGCTCAGGGAGTGTCAAGAGAAGGAATTTGTACAATCATTTCTTTGTTTGGACTTCCATTTAAAAAAATTCAATATTGAAGCATTGAGTGTTAATGTAATAAGGGAGTGTCCTCTTATACATGTATATAAGAGAACATTTGCATTTTGAAAGAGAATTTCACAGAGATGAACCAAAAAAACAAAACTCAACAATAACTATATTAGTAGCAACACCTCAATTTTTGAAACTTGAAGCATTTTGACAAATAACATTTAAAGTTGGAAGTTTGAAGGATGGTGTAGATTGGTACAAGTCTGTACAGTTTTATAAAATGCATTTCATGAGCTCTCATTCCCAACTAGGAATTCAAAGTTCAGTCCATGTGATTCCAGCAACCAGAGAGATCTTAAAGATCACAGAAGTAGGTAAATATTCACATTTTAGACATTAAAACAAAAAACAGATCAGAGTGATTATCTATTTTTGAAAGAGGATCTAACTAGCAAGCATCAGAATAGAGGATTAAATACTAGACTCAGATTTTTTAATCCAGTAAGTAGACCCTCAGTGTGGAATATTAGTTCTGAAGTGCACAGACTGGGATCCCTTTGCCACCTAGTGGTGATACAATCCGAAATCTCTGTGTTCCATTCAAGAAAGGATACTCATTAATGCATCCAGTATACAATATATAGAATGGTTTGACCTAAAATGAGCTTCATTTTCTAGTCCCTTGAGATAAATGTTATGGGAAAGCTGTGCTAGAGATATCAAGGTCATTTATGTTCAGATAAATTTTAAGGTCTTACCACTTTTTGAAAACTACATAAATATGAAAAAGATTTAACCTTTTCAAACCATCTGTCTTCTTTGACATGCCTTCATTCTACATCAACACATAGGCTCAGAAGTCAATGACTTTCACCCTTAGATTCTCCTTTAAAAGATAGACATTAATGGAAAAGGAATTCTATATGCCAACACATCTTGAAAAATCAAATGATTTGTATTTTGTTCTGTGCTATTTAACCTAGGACAGAAAAATTGAACAATCAAACTAAATACCAGTGCTTTTCACTTGATTGGTTGATACTCCAAGAAAGCTAAAGTTAGGGGCCACATTGTTACTGAATGTCTCTTGTTTGCAGTAGTTCATATTATAGAACTAATCCTCAAATAGCCAGCTAAGCACTCTCTCAGTCACACGCACACTCCTTATATCCTATGCATTTCACCTGCTCAGTCTAGTCCTGAATTTGTAATATCTTCTGTAAAGATATTCCCACTGACTGTTAGTTAATAGGAATAACTAAACTATAATTCAATAGATAAATCCTTGAAGTTAATTTTAGGCTCTAAGAGAAAAGGATACATTCCTTCATATGAGTTCCCCTGTTTAACTAAAAATATGTTAAAGCAGGTTTTGTCTATTCTTTAAAAATACACCTAAGCATGATTTATTTGAATGTCATACCACTTTCTTATTAAAAAATTATACATGATAAATACACCTATACACCGTGTGTGTGTATATATATAGAAAGTATATACACACACACTTTGTATACACACACACTTTATATATACACACTTTATATATACAATAGATATAGATATATAAGCGAGAGAGAGAGAGAGACAGAAACAGAGACAGAGACAGAGAGAGAGAGAGAGAGAGAGAAGGTAAGAAGTTTAAGTTGGGAGCTCGCAGGAAAGCCTAACTAGAGGGGCATCAGGGAAGGCTTTTTGGAGGCAGAAATACTGAAAAGAATCAGCAAATATGGAAAAAGCTTCAAAGATCCCTGGCACTATACAAATTCAAAGAAAAGTCTAGATCTTTGAGGCTGTTGGGGAGAAACATGAAAACACATTTATTCACTCACCAAATGTTTATTGAATGCTTACTATATTTAAGTACTATATTCAAGTATTCAAATACATTGGTGACCAAGACAGATGAGATCTCTGTTGTCAAGAAGACGGTCAAATGGTAGAACGGACAGTAAATATATACCTTAAAAGAAGAAAATTAAATTCATCTGCAGTTATGTTACCCAGAATTATAATTAACATATTTATTAATATGTGTTAATATTTCATCATGATTAAGATCTTTATAATAATTAAAATTATTTTTTATAATTTTTAAATGTTATATTTATTTCCAATTATGACTACACATTTTCCATAGCCAAGTGCCTTCCATATTTTCCCATCCACTTACCTAAACATTAATATAAATACATAAAATTTGGGGTCTATCTACAATTTGTAGAAGGGGCTAACTACTTTATCAAGATTTCCGTAAACATCAAAGACAGTTGTTTCTATCTGTTAATAAGAAAATCTTCATTTCCTTCTCTATAAAACATTTTAAAGATGTTTCTATTGAAGTATGACATGCATGTAGACAAGTCCACTTATCTTAAATTTAACAACTTAAAGAATTTTCATAACACCCCAGTCAAGAAATAGTATTACCAACACTCAGAAATCTTTCTTTTACCTCATCCTTATTATCATCTCCTTCCTCCCCAATTATAACTGCACTCAGGACTTTAAAAAAAAAAAATCAAAAGGCTCTTTTTTTACATCTTTGCATAAAAAGAAATTATGGTATTTTATCATTTGCTGTCTGTTGTTTTTTGATTCAACACTGAGTTTGAGAGATGTATTAGCTGTTTGATATAACTGAAGTTATTATATTTTCATTAATATATACTATTCCATTTCATGAGTAAACCAGAATTTATTCATCATATTAAGTTACTAGATATTTAGATTGCTTCCAGTTATAGTGACCGCCATGAATTAAGCTGCTGTGAATGTTCCTGTTTATTTTGATACATGTATTTATGAATTTCTGTTGGAAATGGACATAAACATAAAAATTATACCATTGGGCATTTAGATCAGCAATCATTTTAATGGCAGCAATATGTGGATAAATCACAACTCATTCACAATAATTTAGATTGATTTAGATTTGTGAGACGTAAATAACATTCTTATAATTTACTAAAATGTAGGCAACCTCAAAAAATGTTTTAGGTAAGTTACAGTAGCTTGTATGTTTTGATAAAACAATGTTCTCTTTCTTTTGTTTAGAAAAAGAGCTTACGCTAGGAAAATAAAATTCAATGAGACTTGCCTTTGCTTACGGCTAGGTTCTTTATTTGTTAATTGTACAACTTCGGCTCTAGTTTTTGTCTGCATAGCCCTGGGTGAAATTATGGAAGGCACTCTGAGAATGGCATTAGGTGAATTAGCTTCTTACCATGCCAATGCTTCAGACTAATTATAAGGTCTTTTACTTATATTTTAACCTTTCTGGAACTTGGTTTACTCATAAAAATAAGATTAGGCTACAAAATCATTAGTTAGGCTACATAATCATTAGTTTTGCTTCAACTCTAAAATAAATTTGAATATGATATATTTTAATAGTGTTTATATTTTCTCAATAATCTTACCTGTAGGCTATATTGAATTTTACAGGAATTAGTAAATGGCAAATATTTACAACTGCATTGACTATGACAAATTATCTACTATGTTATTAGAGATACCAAAATTGTTTTTGATAATTTTCTAGCATGAATAATTATTCTTCATTTAGATAAGAGCTTCTCATCTAAGCATTCATCCTCTCCTTAGATTATTGTCATTTTAATAAATTATATTTAGAGCACTACACTTGCTATTTTAGGTCATTCAATTTAAAGAGCAACATATTGAGAACACACCATGAATCTGAGATTAGAAAACACTTTATTATGCTCTCTAAAGATACCCAGTTTTATTTAGCTGCTGTGAAAAAGAATTCTAAGAATTTCAAAATTCAGTATGATGGTATGAGTTGGAGGGGAAGCAGAGACAAAATTAAAATACTACATTAAATTTGAGAACCAGTTTTTACAAGTTATCTGTTGTTGCTTCTATACTTTTAGAAATTAGTATTGTTTTCATCTTTGCTTTGACAGAGGTTTGACATTAATCTTTAGACACTTAACATAATCTTCATATTTGAGACAATAAAATAGTCTAGAAAAAAGTAAATATACTTTAAAGTATATATTCTATATCCTTAGATATTTATTAGGGAAAAATTGAACAGATTCCTGTATGACTAAATACCAAGTTTAAGATTGAGTCCATTCCTTGAAATTAGATAAAAGGATTTTTCATTTTATTTTTTAATCTGAAGGAAAAAGGTCTCATTTAAAGCATAACTACCCTATTGAATTGTTACCAGTATCTGTCTATCCTTCTATCCATCCATGTATTCACCCACCTACTCACACATTTATCTAAATATTAATATAAATTCATAAAATTTGGCCTCTATCTACAATCTGTAGAAGGGGCTAACTACTTTAACAAGATATCCCTAAACTTCAAAGACAGTTATTTCTCTCTGTTAAAAAGAAAATCTTCATTTCCTTTTCTATCAAGCCTTCTCAAAGCTCTAGCTAGTGACTATCATACGTCAAGTTGAAGAACTTAATGATCTTCAATGAATCATGCAGTCTCAGGAGCAGATTCAAGTTTTTTGGGACCTGAGCACTTTAAGGAAAATAATACAAAATTATAAATACAAAATGAGGCACAGAACCTTGGAGGTAAATGAGGTGTCTGGAGGCTTATGAGTCTTTAAATTTTAGGTAAATGAGTCCCCATGATAAAACATAAGGAAATTAGATCCTTTATTCTACCATATTTATAATAGAATATGAAATGGAGCAATCTGTGTTATCCCAGAATTGTATCTAAACCCTCAAATTATAAGGCAATAAATGATAAATAGCCTAAATCTTAGTTCCTCAATGCATTGTGGGGCTTCAACCAGCCCTGTCACATCCACAACTATACCCACAACCAGCCTTTCTAAGAGAAGAGATTTATTGTGCAGATGTAAAGAACTAGGGAGTTCTGTGGGCTTTCTCACCCATCAATCCAACTGGAGGGGGATCCAGAAAACTGAAGAGACAGGTATTGCATCCTGGTTGGATGTTTACTAGCCTGTTGATATTCAAAGTCTGGTCTTTGACTTTCCTGGGATGGAGCAAGAAAGAATCTAAGAAAATCCCACATGTGTTCTCAGGAATTGGAAGGAAAATTGAAGAAAGATTATTTACCATCACCTACAGTGTCAGCAATTATAGTAACTACACTAACTCTTTGACAGGACAAAGCTAAGTTACTTCTGGTAACCCAAGTAGATGAGTTTCTTAATACCTGAAAAAGAAAAAAACACTTTCCATTTAGTCCGAAGTAAAGTTAAGGGTCATTATGATGTGAGAAAAGGAGATCTAACAGCATGTTTAAAAGTTATAGTGGGAGAAAGATAAACTACTTTTTTGCTTATGCCCTACAGAGTTCACGCTATTCAATGAAAGTTACACTTAGAAGTCATGTGTTTATAAGTTATCATGCAATAAGTTGCTAAGCTTCCTGGAGGGAATTTTAGATTTGCTTATATTATCTGTACCACAGATACGATGATTACAGTATTGTATTTGTTCCATAAATATTTATTTATTGATTACATACTTGTATTCTGTATCAGTCAATTGGACAGTATAGGGATGAGCAGCAGTTTTAAGAAAACTGACAGCACAGACATGAAGCTAATCACTTATATCTTGTATTGCTTTGCTAATATGAAAATTCAAAATTCTAAAATGTCAGCATTTGCTCTACCCTTTCATGTATTCTGACAGTAAGGTGGCAGTAAGGGTTATTATTCAAAATCCAGCTACTACTGCATAATGAAATCCATATAGACTCTCCATAGGAAATTTTACTGAACTTTTTCTTCATCTTATTCCTAGACATAGACCCTAAATTGCTGATGATAATGCAATTATGCCTCAGCTTTGAAATGTCAGCTATCAATTTTTCTACAGCAGCTTTTGAAATGAGAATATATCATTTGAACTAATTCTTCAGCTTCTCATCTAACATGCTTTCCTTTGATGACAGCTCAATATTGTTTGGAAACATTCAGCACAGGCTTTAAAGGAAAATTTAGCAATTTTTATGAAGTCATTAATGTCATAAGAATTCCTGAATACATCAAAAGAAGGAGTTCAAATACAGCACAAAAGATGACCCAAGGATACATCACAGAGTGAAGCATGAGTGTTGATTCATTTGTCCTGGCCATTTTTACCAAGGTCTCTATTATAAATATTGTAGTTATCACCACTGCAGCTTCACTTCTGTTAGAAGACTAATTTCTTGTACTTTTCATCAAAGCTATACACCAAGCATTTGTAAAGAATATTAGAACCCTGGTAAATAATCATCACATGAAGTCTTACATAATTACTGAAATTGTGCTTTTAAATTTATTTAGCAAATGATTACATCAAGACTTCATGATCAGACAAACATGAATTATGAAGCAGATGCTCACTTGAGGCCTTCAGACAATGTTGGGTTTTTTTTTTTTTTTTTTTTTTTGTACTTGAAAGAGTAGCTCATTTTAGATATCTAAATTATCTAAACTTAAAATTGAAGTTTATAATAAGTTAAAAACATCTGTAGATCATTTTACTCTTTGAGTCTCATAGTTTTGCAATTGAACTTATTGCAGGAAGCTGTGTTCTCTGTTACACAACAGAATTAAGTTCTTCTGGCCCTTTAGACACTGAGCTTCTATGTTTGTGATGTGTACAATTCTAGCCTAGATATATCAGTTGAGAAAGTGTATCTTTTATATGTAAAGAGAGTCTTGTCTTATGGTGGGCAGTTAATATTGTCAACTTATTTGGTGAACAAACAATACTTTTTTCAGAATCAGACTACCACTAAAACCAGAAATTTATCCCCAAAGCCTTTTCCTGCTCAGTCACATGAAAAATGCTCTTCTCCATTGAAAACTAATACAACTCAATCTTGCTGTATATAACATATTTAATTGCACAATTAACCTCAGAATTTGATGACACTACCAGTATTTGCCCTCCCCTCTCAAAAGAACCAATCTCCTCTTGAATGTGTTCAGGGCTCCAATCTGTAGGTATTCTGATCTATAAAGATCCTCAGAGAAATCATTGCTGTATCTCTTACAGGAGGCTGGGGTCTTGCTCTGTATGTCCTTCCTGCCAATCCTGTCTCTTCACTGAATAAAATTCATGAATGAGAACTGTTTCCTTATGCTTCATCTTTGCCACTGCCCTAAAGTCCAGACCACAGACCATCAAACCCTCTCAGAGCAGATTCTTCTCAAGGGCGATGCTTTGTGCCAACTTCTCAGTGCCCTTCTCCTAGGACGATCTCTCTTTGCTTTCAAAGTTCAGCATAGGTGTCCATTTTAATTTTGCTCTATGAAATAGCTTACTCTGAAATACCAGAACAAATACTAAACACAATCTATATAGAACTGTCAGGATACAGGGAATGAATTTTGAAGTAAAACTGAGAACAACATCTAGAATTTTCTACAATTTTTAGAAGTTGATTGACCATATAACATTATAAGTCTGTTCACCTCTAACATCATGTATTTTTGTAGGTTCATGGGATGAGGAATGACTGTTTCATAGTTTTCCAAGAGTTGAGGCTGTTAGAAGTGTCAGTCAAGAATGGGTTACAAAGATAGGCATATTTCACTATTTGTTTAGTACACCAACTTTAAGTTAAGGACTTTTATCAGATTTGCAAACTAGTGAGCATTCATACCTTTGGTTTTGTGAAGGAGATCTGGTTTGATGACATACTCAAAAAGACCATGTTTTTCCCCTAGAGACTTCCTTCAGCTAAAAATAATAACCTAGGATCTTACTCCAATGAGCAGACAAGCTTTCCCTGAGTTCAGTAGTGTCTGGATGCATGGTAGCCTGTGCATTTCTGTTGTGCCAACTTTAGGACACATGGAAACTCGTCAACAATGGGTCAAATGTGCTGTTGGCAAAAACTATTTATACATGTGTTTACTTTTAAAATCTGAAATACAATTTTCAACAGTATGATATACACAATACAATCACTTTCTAATTATTACAAAAATGTGTAACAGTACAGTTTAAAAATGAATGTAGGAGATAGTGACCAGACACTGACATGGACCATAAAAGCTAGAAACAAATAATCATGATCATGACCATCATAATCATACCAACAGAATGATATATGGCCTACTCTAAACAGAGGAGCAAGGATAGAACAGTTATCAATTCTAAAGCAATAATATAAATAATACAAAATATAAAAAGCATTAATATAAATCAAGTTCTCATTTGACTAATGAAAGATTCCAATTCTTGCTCAGGCCCTCTTCTCAAATGAGGCGTAGATAATGTTCTTACCTTTTTTTGTGTCAATATGTTAAGAGGGCAAAACTAAGAAGGGTTTATCCTGTGAGTCTTTGGGATTTTGTTCAAGGAAGAGGCAGATTCCACTATTTTTAGCTTTTTATTGGCTCTGACAGTACAGATCAATCAAAGATACAATTTTTTTAAATGCAGCTCAATAATATAACTCCACATTTTACATAATTTAAAGCCTAATAAAAGCGAGCTTAGTAATTTCAAAATTGCTTTAAAGAGTTTTCAAAAGATAGGAGACTGTTAGAATAGCTTGCCTCCATGATAGAATATGAAATTAGAGAATATTAATATCAACAAAGATGCTTACCAATGAAATTCCTTGTCAGTATCTTAATATACATATCTAACTAGCTAGCTAACTAGCAGTGCAATCTATTATGGAGCTCAATATTCTGTCAGATGTATCACTTAAATTATCTGATAAAAATAATTTAGAAATCATACATGAACCTATGGAATAAAAACACTGCTATCTGAAATACTTTAAGTACTAACACCTTAATTATTATAACAGCTTTATGAGATATCTCCATTTTACAGATGAGAAAACTGAGGCATGGATAATAGGAAACTGAGTTACCATCTCAGACCTGATAATGCAATTTCAAAGTCCTCGTGCTTAACTACAAAAAAAAAAAATTCATTCCATTATAAAATTATTTCAGGTATGAATGTAAGAACTAATATAAAATGGGTCAATGCTTTGAATACATTTACACGTAGAGTGACACATCTCTAAGTATATATCATTTTAAAAGAAAGAGATGCCAATCATCAGAAACTGACTAATCACATGAAAAAATTCTTTGTAAAGTGAAGGAACATGGGATGTTAAGTGTAATTAAGATAAAGTTTTACTGTCACCATTTTGTATATAAGATCTTACAAAGATCAAGAGGTAAGAAAGGATCTGTTCACTCTGCTCTCTCATTTGCAGGTGATACTGTGAGTATAATCATATTCATGACTACATTTTTTATACCATGTATGTTCCTTATGAAGAATAGAATTTACATTCCATTAAATTCTGGAATACCAAATAAACATTTGAAAATTTAATGCTTTTTAAAAAAGATTTTAATACTCTGACAAATACTATGCATAGCTGAGGTCATAAAAGAAAAATGTCACTGCGTCATTCTCTGGATTTTATATTAAATTTAAATATTGTGAAATTTGGAAACATGTAGTAATGGGATTAATATTTATCTAAAATATTTAATCTAGTCGATCTGAATATCAAGCGCAATGATAAACTAATTTGGTTTCTAAAGTGCAAATTTACATTATTTCCAACTAAAACAAAAAACTACAAAATAGTATTTATTCCCAAAATATTCCAATCCCTTCCACAAACACTGATCAGGTGACTTTGCAAAACATCATTTCTTAAACTCATGTTTTCAGTATGAGAAGGAGAGTGAAATAACTAAGCAGGAAAGAACAGAAAACTGCATCTAATATATGTTAATAAAGTTGTTTCATATGAGAATGTAAGTAAGCTCTCTAAAGTCTTTCATGTTCAATATATCATTTACCTGCGCTATCTGCCATTTGCTTTTACTTGTTATTAAACATCTAGTGGCATTTTAATTATAATAAATACTCAGATATGCCCTATTAAATAAATGCATAGTGCTTGAGTTAGCACTGTAAACTTTGGGTTTAATAATTATATAAATTGTGAGTGAGTTACAAATATCTTCTCCCAATTAGGGAGTTGTTTTTCATTTGTGAGAGGCTTCCTTCACTGTACAGAAGATGCTTAGTTTGGTGTGATACCATTTATTTTTGTTTTAATTTCCCTTATATTTTAAGTCACATCATCAAAGGCAAGGAACGTATTATCTAGTTTTCTGCAAAGTATTTTATAGCTTAAGGCCATGCATTTAATTATTTAATGTATTTTGAATTATTTTTTTAATATAGTGTAAGGTCATAATCTAGTTTCATTCTTTGCATGAAGCTGTCATTTTCCCCAACACCATTGTTGAAAAGTTTCCTTTCTGCATTGTATGCTTTTTGTTCCTTTGTTGTTAATTAACTGTCCATATATGTGTAGGTTTATTTCTGGGCTCTCAAGTCTATGTCATTGATCTATGTGACTTTTATTTAAATACTATATACTACAAAGCTACAGTAATTAAAACAGTAAATGTGATTCTTCCATTTTCTTCTCTTCCTGTGATTCCTCTTAGGATTGTTTTGGCTATTCAGGGTCTTTTTAGGTTTCATATAAATTTTCATATTGTTTTTTCTATTGACTTGAAAATTGTCGTTGGTATGGGGGGCGATTTCATTGACTATATAGCTTCAGTTATGATGGCAATTTGAACAATGTTGATTCTTCCAATTCATGAGCACAAAGTATCTTTCCATTTCTTTGTGCTGTCTTCTATTTAAGAATGTCTTATAATTTTTTGTGTGCAGGGCAGGTCTTTCACTTCCTTTTCAAAGGTTGTTTTCAGCATTATATTATTTTTGTTGCAATTATAAATGAGATTGCTTTCTTAATTTCTATTTCTTCTAGTTCACTGTTTACATATAGAAACAAATTTTGTTCTATTGATTTTGTATTCTGCCATTTTACTGTGCTAATTTATTGTTTCTATTTTGGTTTGCAGTGGAGGTTTTAGGATTTTCCATGTATTATTATATCATCTTAAAATAATGATAGTTTTACTTCTGAAAAGGGGTTAATATGCAAAATACATAAAGAGCTAATACAATAAGAAAAGGAAAAGGCCAGTCAAAAATGGGCTGAATATCTGAATAGACATGTCTCCAAAGAAGACAAACAGCTGACTACAATGATATGAAGAAAATGTTCACCATCATTAGGGAAATGCAAATCAAAAGCATAATAAGATATCACCACACACCTGTCAGAATGACATATGAAAAAGATGAGAAAAAAGAAGTGCTGGCCACGTAGCATAGTAACTTTTTCAGTCCCTTTCCCTAATTTTGCTACTAAGCTATCTGACCCTGCAGGTATCACACACAGCTCTTAGCCTCTATAACTCTATAGACTTATCCAATTCAGCTTTGTGCCCTTTGTATGAGATCAGTTCCAAAGATTTGAGATTTGTTCCAAACCCAGGAGGATTTCTCGTAGCTATCTTTCCCTGATTCTCTTTAGTAAACTTGTGGTTGGTATACAATTTAGCTTGTTACCCTCATGGAACTACCAGCTTCTCCTTAAATAGCCAAAATTTTATTTTCAGGGATATCTTTAAACTTACTTTTATGACACTATTTGAAATAAAGTCACTTCCCTTGAGCTCAAGGAGAATTTCAAAGCTTTCTGGTTTTATGAACTGCTTCTATACATGGACAAATCTCTGTCACTTCTTAGGAGCTGAAGGCAAAGACAAGGGCCTACTTCTTTCAGTGTGATAACTTGTTTTTTGAGGAAGGTGTCAGGTGACAGCAGCAGCCTCTGTTCTTCTCTGCTTTTGTTTCTCAAACTGTAATCTCTACCCTATAAGGAAGCTGGAGTATGATTGAGGCTGTAGTATTCTTGAACTACCAAACTTTAAAAAGAATTTCTACCCTTCAACTGGGGATGGGCAAAGGAAGAGAGTCCTAAGCTAGACCTCTCAGCTGCTCTTGCCTGGGATGGATCTTCTGAGACATGTGGGGAATGTAGGGGACCAGAAATCATGGTGGCCATCCCGGATAGCTACTCTATATTTTGACAGACAGCTGAGAAGACAGGGAGCCCCACCTTTTTTGGCCCCACCCATTCTAAATGGAATTCCCATCATGCTGAGCTGGATTGGCTCAATTGCCACAGATTTTCACTATCCTTCATATTTGATATATTTTCTTAAGTATTTTATTTCTAAAGGAAGATTTCTAGATGTATAGAAACTTTTCTTTATCTGATATGGTTAAATAAATCCCTGGGTAGAGTCCATGAGTTTCCTCGCACTGCTATTAAATATCTTAATATTTACATTATCGGTGTTTAAACCACTAAAGGAGTCTTAGTGTTATTTTCAAGAATAATGAGAAAAATTAGCAAAGTATTTCATCTACAGTTTGAGAGGATAAGTGAGCTGCAGTATTGCTTTTCTTGATTGCTGTTTAGTATATAAAAGCCCCCCTTTATAAATAACATAATTTGATGAGTTTCAGGAGATTACTGTTTATTTCTAATAAAATATTTCATAAGCAAAATGTACCACTGTAATTTATTTTTGTTTTACAAAACTTTAAGAACTGACATAGTAACTGTACTTTATGGAACCTCTTTACTTGCGTCTAACAAAAATATGTCCAATCACAAATGAAACCCAGCCTGTCCAGCCGTCCTGGAAACCAATCAGTCAGTTTCAGCATTTTGGAAGGGGCCATTTATAACTAAGCATGGGTTGTACCATTTGAAGAACAGCACAAAACAAGAAAAAAGAAAACAACTATATATTTTGTCAGGTCAGATACAGGGTAATTTTTTTTTAAAAGACACCTTTTTAACAGTAATATATCTATGACTTCTATGTCAATCTATTCTACAGAAGCCCAGCAACATACAAACTACCAGAAATGAAAGAGTTTCTCTAAAACATTTAAAAACAAATACACAGTGTCTGATAAAATGAAAGGTCTGTGTGCAACAGAGTATGATAAGTTGCAGGTTTTCATGGTTTGAATGTAGTTACGGTTACATGCTTTGTTTCTCAAATTTTTCATTTTCAAGTTGTGTTAAATTTTCAAGTTCCAGTTGATGGACAGTGAAGAGACTGGCACAGATACAGGCCTACACACACACTCACATACACACAGTGTATATATACACACATATTTGAGACAGAGACACCAAGTTCCTTCTATATCTAGTTGCCTTCTCTAAGATTTTCTGCGTGTATGTATATGAATCTGCGTGCAAGTGTATATATTTCTCATTTCACTACAATTTTTCTATACATCTCTAGCTGGGAAGTTCTTCTTATTCATCATGCTTCAGATTAGTTTATATTCAAAATGAAAAAAACAACATAATTTCATTAATTCTGGAAGATGCTCCTCCATGGTCTTACCCAGTCTTCCTGATTTCTTTATATTATGCATATTTACATATTAAATATAAAGACAAGAATTCAAAAGACTCTAGGAATTCCTAGGGAATCCTTGACTATGGATGAAGAAATATTGTTCTAGTGCTTTTTTTCTAATGTACCTCAATATCTGTGTTTGAGGAATATGATTCTAGGAGAATTAAGCCATTTGTGATTTAACTACTTCCTAATACATTCAAGAAGGGGAATGATTTTCAGAAGATTAATAATTTTCTAGGACATAAAAAATATATAGAAATTAAGGGTGATCTCAAATATCAAGTTCAGAAGAGCTGCATGAAAATTATTTAAATCCAAAATCTGGATTAAGTTATGAAATTAAACTTCAGTTTGTATTAAAATCTAATCCTAAATTTCATGGTATAATAATTAAATCAATAAAAGAGAATTTCCAGATATTTTAACCTCTGTCATTCTACATCTATTCTCCTATGCATATACTACAAATATTTGGAGCACTTGTTTTTACATAAAAGGTATATAATCATAAATAACAAAGTCTCTGCTAAGATTGCATACATGACAAGAAAAGGCAAAAAGTAATTCAAATTATTAAAATAATTAACATTCACAGATTTTATACTGAATTCTTTATATGTATTATACAAGTTACCTACAAACAACCTAAGAGATAGATATCCTCCCACATGAGGTATGAGAAATGCTAGGATAGAGAGGTTAGCTTCTCTTGGCTACTAAATGACAGACTTCGGATTGAACCCCAGTAGGATATCTTGGGAGATATTTTTATGAAATATTTTCTAGAGGAAATAATGTCATAACTGAAACATGAGAAATGTATAGTAGTTAGTGCAGAGTGGGACTTGGGAAGACTGAAGAAAAAAAGCATGTGAAAAACTAATTTTTAAAAGTATGGTATAACTGGAAGTTTTAAAGTGGTTCAGCCTGACTTGTCAAGACATGCAAGGCTAGGAATAGCAAAAGAAACTCAAGAGCTAAGCGAACATCTTGAAAGACATTTTGGGTCTTGATAATGGGGTACTTTAAGTGCAATAATGAATCATACATAGGTTTTAAATTAGGAAAAAAACATGATTTGAGTGCAGGTTATAAATTCGAGAGACATCAGATCAATGTGAAAGACACTGCAATCCTCCAAGTTACAGATACTGATTTGGATAGTCATTGTGATGGTGGCAAAAGCTGGACAGATTTGAAAAGGGAAGACTAGAAGCTAAATTGGACAAGACTTCCAATTTCTTGGATATTGGAGTAAAGAAAGAGGACAGTAATGGATGGTGCTCAGATTTCTGGTTTACACTACTTAGAGAATTGTGGTGTCATTCATCGGGACCTGAAACACAATACTGGGGATTTATTTGTGAGGAATACGACGATTTTCATTCATGATAAACATGCCAGCTTAGGTTGTTGATCCAAGCAGGGAGACTTGTATGGTAGGTATCTTGAAATTAAGGAGATCGGAAGTTTGCATGTTGTTGGGGAATTTGCAAAGCAGAGAGAGCAGAGTAGATGAAACTGCAAAGAAGCTTGGAATGAAATAAAAAGTATGCACAGAACAGATAGTGGGAGTAAAACACCTTGAAGAACAAAGGAGGAAGAAGAGCTTGAAAGATAGTAGATAGGAAATGAGGTAACCTGAAAAAAAAGTTGAAAATAGAAAATCCAAGTTGTTACTGACATTGTAACAAATCTCCATAACAAAAACTGAACACATTTCAAAGAGTTCTGACTTTCCCTGTTTCATTTCTTATAAAAACCAGTAGGGTATCAAATGTTATTCCCAGCTTCAAAATGAGACCTAAACATGTTACTTAGATTGGTACTGGCAGAGAGACAAGCTTTAGGGAGTATGATAAACCACTAATGCAATGTTTTATTTCTTTATGTGAAAAAAAAAAAAATTCTACACTGAAAAGATAGAGGCAGGAAAGTGGGATCTCTAAGATAAATAAACTATATTCATCTTAGAAAGGGAAGTAGATACAGAAGATTCCCTCCCCATTCTTATCACTATGAGACAACATGAATGAAAATCTATGACAGACAAAATTAAATCAAAATGCAAGGAAACACCTCAAGCATTAGTCATGGTTACCCTTGTTTTGATTAAAAAAAAATAAATTGTAGACACCTAATTTGTATTATTTATTAAAAGGTGAGTGAACATAAACTGGTACTTAACATATATAATTGTTAGAAAGAAATTAAAAAGCCAAGTATATAGCAACAACTATTTGATGTTTCCGTGGAAAGGAAAATCATCTTGTAAACTCCTGTTTACTTCCTCATTCAGTTTATTTTTCTACACTTACATGTTCTTCCACAAACAATATGTTTCCTAGATTGCCAAAATAAGGAATCAATTTGATAACTTGAGCTTTCCATATTTCAATAATGAAGAGCTGACAGAAATGTTCTAATTTATTATAAAAACTAATATAGCAAATAATTATCATTTAAATACTAGAACTCTGTAATTCTCTGAAACTAATGCATAAATTGAATTAAATTACAGTGTTTCAATAACTGGTAAGGGAGAGTTGAGCCTAAGAGAAGTGATTCAAGATGATGACTTGGATCAACAAAAATGTTTCTAAATAGCTGACTATACTGAGAACAGAAGTGATCTGTTGAATTTGGCACTGGGGACCTTGCCAGAGAATATTGTTGACCTTGGCAAAAGCCATAAGAGCAGCAAAATTCAGATTTCAGAGTTTTGAATAAGGATATGAAATGAAATTACTGCTAATGGTTTTTAGTTTTCAGAAATTTGTCTATGTATAGAAATATAAGACGAAAGGAAAGGGAAATCTAAGGGAAAATTTGAAGACAGCATTCCTAAAGCAGGTTATTGGCTAATAATAAGTACAGAGCAGTCCCTCCTTATCTACTGGGGGTATGCTCCAAGACCTGCAGAGGACACCTGAAACTGAAAGAGACCAAAAACTTAAAGAAACATTTTTTGTTACTTCAGTTTACTAACAAGCCTTAACAGGACATAGAAGGAACAGCTGTTAGAACTGAAACAGGATGATGAACTAATGAAGGACACTTGCAAGTCCCTCCTCCCTTTCCAACTTCTTCCAAAGCTTTGTCTTCGCCAGGGATGGCTGAGATGTTTGGGGGCATATGAGTCTGCCCTTTTCCTCTGCTGGCTAACCTCTGAATAAAGCCAACTTTTTTTCTTGAACCAACTCCTTTACCTTCCATGGATTTGGCTTATAAATGTGCAACCAGGCAGTTCTGTAAAACTGAGGAATCTATGCCATCAAAGTTAACATATAACCTCATTACTGAGAAACTCAATTAGGAGATGTGGACAATGAATTGAACCAGTTTTCATCTACTGAAGCAGGAGGAAGACTTGTGATGGGCCTGACAAGCCTGAAGACACCCTGTTGCTACTACACTAACTGCCATCACCAAGGGCTGCAAAACCCCACATCCTCCCCGTGTTGCCTTTTGCACAAGTACTTTGTCTCGACCATCTCTGTGCTCTCCTCAGTGAGTGAAGTGGATTTGAAACAGAACAGGTCTCCCACTTCTCCACCTGCCCTCTTGAAAATAAAACTGATTTTCCTTCATCAATATCCTTCCTCCTGAGTATTGGCCTTTTGGGGTGAGGGCAGTGTGCCTGGTTCTATAGCAATTGCCCTCTGCTAATGATACCTCCTGGTCAAAACCTTTCGCAGACTTTTTTTGACTCTTGCCTTTTGTATTACCCATCTTGTCTTTTGTGGTTAAGTCCAATCATTTGATATCTGACACACACTTGGTGTCTGTCTCATTATTTCTACCCAGAGTCCACTTCAATGACACATTCCATTATCTTTAATCTTTTTAAGTCATATCCTGCTTATCTCAACAATGTGTGTTTTATACTTAATCCTGTGATGTGCCAGACCTACTTGGTACTTGTTATCCACTTTTCTGGCCTACTGCTTTCTTTTTAGGTAGCACTTCTCATCTTGCAGCACATAACACATTTACCAATTTATCATGTTTGTTTATTGCTTATACCATGTCCTCCCCCTTGAACGATCACTGAAATACAAGTTTTAACAGTGACATGGATCTTTTTTTTCTTCTCTTCACTGATAACTCAAAGTGTTAGAATATTTTCTGGCTCCTGGTTGCATTTCAAAAGATATAAATTAATGAACAGATAATAGATGTCATGTTTTGACAGTGGGAAGGTTCACCTCAATAAACTTGGTGAGAGAATGGATAACTCTCACAAGACAAATCTGTTTCATTAATCCTATATCCCTAAGAAGTCGTCTCTGGTATTACACATTTTTGCCAAGTTTTAAGTATGTAATAATTACTTCTAAGTTTCAGTTACTAAGAAATTTCATTCTCTCTCAAATGCTTTACGCATGAAATTCAAAATCTACCCGTGCAAGAAAGGGTCAGTCCTGCCCAGAGAATCACTTGACACTTGACTGGCGTCTGGGAGGTAATCTCTAAGCTTTTGGAACATCGTTCCTGGTAAAGTGTCTTTTTCACCTTGAAGGCTTGGGGCCAACCACATAAGTCTATGCTGACAGTATGATTTTTATAATGGGGACCCAGGCACTCCATATGAGTTTGCATCTTGGGAGTTGGAGACTAACATTAGACATGTGGGCAATGGTGGTGTCTATGTGACCAAACCTTGCACCTCCCCACCCCCCAAAATAAAACCAAAAAAAATCCTGAGCACCAAGACTTGGGTGAACTTCTCTGGCTGGCAAAACTCTATATAAGTTGTCAAACATCATTTGTGGGAGAAATCTGATTGCACTTGGAGGTGACAACTAGAAAATATGACAACACTTATTGTATCCTGATCTGCCTGAGGCATTCTTTTGATGGTTTTAATCTGTATTCTTTCATTACAATAAACTATGAATACAATAGCTTTTCTGAGTCTTGCAGTTTCTTTTGAAACTACAGTTAATCTTGAGAAGATCCTGATTATACTTCTATGAATAAAATCAATTTAATCTCTCCTCAATTTAGAACAGTCAGAATTCGCTTATATATTCTCCATGTCTCTATTTATCTAGAACTCTCATCTTCCAGCAAAGAGTAAATTCCAAAAGTGCCACTGGCTTCATAGTTTAAAGAAATGGTCTGAAATTGTTAACATGAAAAACTAATGACTAGTCCTATCCTGATCACCCCCCCACCATGGTGCCATGGTGGTTTAGGGAAGTAGAAGGGAGCAAAAATACAAGAACTGCAAAAATGATTAAACAACAGAGATAAAGTTCTAGAAAATAATCTGATATCTAATATTTACCTAAACAAAATAATTGTTCCACTCCATTAGGCATTTACCAGATATCATGAAGTCTATTATATTGTGATTATATTTCATCATTACAATAGAAAACTGATTTTAGTGTAAAATAAAATGAAAAGCTTCATTGAGTAAAGTGTTTAAAGAAAGGTTCCTGGAATAGACATGTTCAATCATTTGGAAAGGTAATAATAAAGAACTGTTATTTGCTGATATATAGAGATCATTTCAAGGAGATTTGCGTCACTTCATCCTAGTTAAGAGGAAGTTAATTGCAAATTTAGGCAACAAAAGATCCACTTATTCTCAAGGGTTAGGATGGGGTAGCTACACATAAGATTTCATTTACTATATTATCTAGGCTTGATTTAAGGGTCCCTTGTGTCTAGTCCAAATTAACTAGAGACTTCGGAGCATCCATCTAGTAGCTTCAGCAAGAAAAGAGTAATTCAAAATATATTTGCCAACGTATCTGTAGATAGTGTTAACAGAGGCGATTCCAGAGAGAAATTACTACTGCATGCTCCCAGAATGATTCTTGGTTAAAGTTTGTCTCCATGTAATTCTATAATTAATGATATTATTTATGTCTTCTAATTTCTGGAAGGAAGATCATATTTTACACTTGTATCACATGGGGGCTTAGATGTTGTAATGCTCAGTAAATTTTTAATAGAAAAAAAAAATAAAAATCCACAAAGACTACAGAAAGGAATGTTTCAAAAGTAAATTATAAAAGTACAAATGTAAGTCTCCATGGATGGTTATAAATCTTAATTCATGACCTATAAAAAGGAGCGCAAGGTCTATCAGAAGGTCTGCATGCCTTAACTGAAGGCTGAAGAAATTTTGGATGACAATAAAATCTTTAAAATGTCCATATTATAATAATCTAAGACCAACACCAATTGGGATATAATTCTAGACTGAAAGCAATTCTAATTTTTGAGTGTTGATTAAGGTACACGTGGAGTTTAGGATTCAATATTGCATGTCATTCTTTTAAAAGTTACAAAATAATGCAATCATTGAGATTAAAATAAAAGAGGTAAGAGACTACTAACCTGGGGACATATGTAGAAGAGTGGAAAGATTTATGATGTATCTTTGTAAAGAAGAGTATATGCATGGAAAGTATTGATAGTAACTATTTGAAGAGTTGCCATGTGGCAAAAAGATTGGAAATTTTTCTGTATGGCCCTTGAGGGCAACACTAGTATTACAGGTAGAACTGTAAAATATACATTATTTTCCTTTTGTCAGGTTAATGGAAGGATCTTACACATCAGTCAAATTTATCACAAGAGAAACTGAATTTAATTCTCTACCAATGGAACTGTCGTGCTTTAACAGAAGATGCATATCCATATGGTGGCAAAGAAATACTGGAGTTCAAGAGAGATCTGAGTCAAATAACCTTTAAAGTACCTTCAAATCTTCTTTAAATTCCATAATTCTATACAATTTTCACCTGTCTAGTGTTTAACCGTGAAACAACAACAACAAAAAAAATATACATAGCACTTGGTTCCTGTGGAAGTTTCTTGGAAGTATTCTATTTGTTCTCCCACAAAGCTCTTACCATGCCATCCATGGGGCCATCTTTTGCTAAAATGACTAACTATGAACCTTTGGAAAGAAACTGCCACAGTTTTGCAATACTTATGACTTAGTGGTTAATAATAAAGGTGAAAAGGACACTTGATTAATATATCCTTTTTTCTTCTAAAAGCAATAGTATATGAGGTAATATCAGGCAAGATCAATACTGAAAGCAGAAATTTTGAAGGTGGAAACTTTAAAGTGGAATTCATTCAGCAAGCACTGAATGCCTACTAGGTGCCAAATACTGGACAGAAATGTAATGACACATAACAGGAGCCTGCCATCATCTTCAGGAGGAAGGAGCAGGTATACAAAAGAAATGTCAAAATAACTGGATGACATTACAATGGAGATGTATACAGGAGCCATAAAGGGATTGGTCAGACTGAATAAAGGACCTTGAAAAGCAAAAGAAAGTGTCACGAGGTCAGAGTGGGATGTGTGTAGACAGGTTTCAGAATATGGAGACTGATGTGACTAGCAGGGAATGGAACATGAATGTCCTATGATACAAGATAAATGATTCTGAACTTCTTAGCGGACACCAGCTCCTCATCGTCTTAAAATGTGTAACATACAGACAGGGAACTTATAAACACTCAGTGCTCTATTTGAGTCACAGCTCTAAAAAGTCCTGTTGTACAGAAGTCTCTTAAACATTGCTAGATCAGTGGTTCCTGGCATATTTGCTTAGAGAAACATACACACACAGAATGCCAGTGTGGCTCAGGCATTAAGTCTGCGGCTACAGCTTAGACCACATGAGCCCAAGGATCTGGATTCGTGACCCAGGACCAGGGAAAATAAAACGAGCAACTAAAGAAATAAAAATGCTTCCTCCTCCTTGCTCTGCTGGCTTGCCTACCTACCTACTTACCTTCGTTTCTGCCTGCTTTTAAAAAAAAATAAAATGCTCTTTAACATTCTAACACCTCTTAAAAATATCCATAGAAAATAGATGTTTTCCCATAGATACTAGGTAATCTAAGGAGTCATTGAAGGGTTTAATTTGGGACACGATATGAACCACATTAATTTAGCAAAAGGTTATCCTGGTTGCTAAGGGGAGGAGAGGATAAAGGGAGGCTGAGAATAACCCAGTTAAAAAAGATCAAGCATGGGTGATCAGCTTCTCAATGTCAGGAACCAAGGGGTTTGTTTCTGGATGTCAGTCACCTTTCAAGTCACTTCAAACATAGTCTCGACTCTCAAAAACAGCATGTTTTGGTTTGATTTTTAAATAACAAATCAGCTTCATAGCAACTATATCAATTTTATGCGAACATTTTTACTGGAGTCTGTGTTTTCTGTTAAAATTACTCCTAGGTATGCATCATTACATCCTTTCTGCTTTGCATGTTTTGGGTAAGATGATTATAAGAAGACATGGCTACCTTTGGAGGATGGGGTTCACTTGCAAAACAGACATGGGAAACAAGAGTTTCCTAGAAGCAGCATGTTCTGCAGATGAAGTTTGCCTGAACTCTGCTCCCATACACCTCATTCTTGCTCCTTATTTCAATCCCTCTCTGGGCCCTGCTGCCTCATAGGAACTTGACATCCATTCCCTGTAGTCCTGACCTCTGACTTGACTGACTACATTTTTTTGCATCTTTCCCTACTTCTTTCTGGTTTATTTTACTGGTGTTTTACTTCTCCTCGGTGCAACCAGCTGAAACATTTGGTATATTCTTAATCCACAGCAACCGACTTCTTCCAGGCCAACTGAGGCTTATATCCCTCAGTAGGGGAAGGACATATCCAGAAAAGTTATATTTCTAAGTACTTGAAAAGGTTATCATCCCTGTAATAACCAGGGAGAAGCATTTTTTCAGTGCCAACAGGAACTCTTTAGGAATATAATTGACTTAAATATGTCTTTTGCTTATTGTTTTTTAGAGTTTATTGTCTACGGAACTTAGTTTCTGACCAGAGTCAGCCAGAGTTCTTAAACATTAAAATCTGTGAAAATAGACCTGATGGTAGTGCCTTAGAAAATGGCATTATCATTTTAAAAGGAGAAAAAAAAAGAAATACAAGTAAATATTGACATCTGAGAACTTGTCTGTCATAAACTTTCTCATAAAATACCAACATCAGAAAATACCTGAAAGCATTAGAAAGCAAGACAACATTATCTGCTTTGGTCTCTGCTACAAAAAAAATATAAAATGTCCCATTTTTCAAGTAATATAAATGACTTCTGCTTCTTTGTCAAGCAGAGCTTTATCCCTTACTATAGATAATATTTATTAAGATACCCAAATCAGAATTACCCTATTTCTTGATAGCCTTCAATCTACGACAAAGTGCTACTTCCTTGGGCTCTCCCAAATCAGTCTTCAAAACTCAATCCTAGTAACAGGTTCCTTCTAACCTCTTAGTGAAGTCTTCCATGAATTCCCATGTATTCTTTCTCATTGGGATGAGTAATAAGCCCAACTTATTCAACTTCAGACATAATCTTCAGTTGAAGGGCACTGACACCACAGACAAAAATCACAAAAATTCATGATGGTGGCTGATAGCAGACATAAATAAAATGTTATTTTGGAAACTGAATCTTAAATTTTTTCCACAGGTTTATATTACATTATACTAGTATAAATTTTCCTCACTTTTTTGTGAAACAAAGTGAAATATAAATGTTAGAATAATCATAAATCCTCTAAAAGGAGAATCAGTCTCTTCCCATAATTTCCCATCTGTATTCATATGTAACATATATTATGTCTAATTTTAATTCTGTTATGCTGTATAATTAGACAGGTGCAAGTCAACATCTTTAAAATGTTGATTATATGGCTTATTAATTAAAAATCGGAAATCTATTATAATAGGTAGTATCTAACCTGGGCTAGATACCTATCTAGAACCCCACTTTTAGAGATTCTTTAACTTTGGCTCTCTATGAAGTCAATAAACAACTAGCTGCAATTAAAAATGAAATGCCAGTAGCATATACTTAATATAAAAATTAATTTCCAATAAATAATAGTGAGATTCTGTTATTAATTTCCCATTAAGGTGACAATGAAAGCTTTTGGTCAAATGCAGCAGAGAAATATCTCCATTTAGTTTATTTAAGTCCTTTTTCTGCCCTCCCAGTATACAGAGATGCTGTTTTTGTCTTTCAAAACCCTTATTATTATTTGCAGAAAATTATACTGCTACGACCTGCCCTTGCCCCCTTCAGAGAAAATAGCTCTACTAAGTTGTAGCAAATGAGAAATTTGAGATGAAGATTCTAGTAACCAATCAGATTACTGTCAATACAGTAACTGGCAGACTCTGACTGCCAATTCTTTTCTAGCCAGATCACTGAGCTTACACACACGTGTCCCCATTAGGACCTCCTCTTCATTAGCACAGAAAAATTCACATATGGGGTAGAGATTTAACACTATGATAAGACATTCAATGCATAGAGAGGCATGAAGAAGCATACCCTGGCCCCCATATATCAAGCATTTTATTAACCAACTATTTAATACCAACTCACAAATCTCATAGTGACAGAATTTTAGCTAAAATTTATTTTTTCTTCTTTTTTTCCCCTTAACAACATGTAAGCAGTTTCCATAGTTCTATACAAATTTCACAAATATCATTTTAGAAGGGTTCTTTTAATATTTTATAAAATGAATACGTAATATCTTTGTAAAATATTCCTTTCCAATTAGATACCAAATCTTTCTCCCAAATATTCAGGAGTATGTTTCTTATTAAAAGATAATAAGCAAATGCATTTTATTTACATATATGTTAACATTAATAAAGCACAAACAGTCACTATAAATGTCAAATGTCAGTTAAGTTAAAAAGTTAGTTTTAGATATTATAATAAAAAATTAAAACTAAATTATTTTTTATGGCACAGAATATCAGAAATTGTAATTACTGGTCAGAAGAAAAACTGGCTTCCATAAGCCTAGGGCATACTTTATCATTCACTGGCAGACTTACAGGTTAATTAGTGAGCAATCACTTGACAAAAAATTGAAAGCAGCAGGAAGAATGACAGAGGCAGGGAGAGGAGAGAGCTGCATCTACTTTGAAGATTTCCCCATGAGAACTCTCTGAGCTTTGCCCCCGTTAAATTTCAGAATTACCTTCACGTACGCAGATACAGATATTCTTTAGCATCATTTTGTGTCTTTCTAAAAATCCTTTTGTCACATTACATACCCCACTTATTCAAAATTTTCTTTTAAAAACAAGTTTTAAAATTTCATCTACACATACCCTGGTAGCCTAGCAGTTTGGGTCACAGGGCATGTTCCATATACATCCCAAAGTCCCCGATTCAAGACCTGTGACAGGAGAAACAGTCAAAATAATCAATAAAATGAGGAAGATACTTCTTTCCTTCTGTCTCTTCCTGCTTTCCTGCCTACTTGCCTTCATCCCTGCCTGTACCTTTCCTTTAAAACAAAAAAATAAAATAAAATTTCATTTAGTTTTACAACTCAATTCGAACTCCATGAAATTATGTAAGCAATTTGATGAACTTCTCTAATAAACTATTAAAGAGAAACATGTTTTTCCAAACGATATGGAAACTAACATCTTGGTAAGACTCCAACAGAGCAATTTGAAACCAATTCCTTATTTGGACACACTCCAGATATTTCGCTTCTGTATTCAGATTCATTTTAGTTTTTTTTCTCATTTGGTGTCATTTCTTTTTCTTCTAAAATTCAAGAGGCCCTCTTGGTGCCCCTTACTTAATTTTGTAAGTCCAAGTCAGCAAGTGAGAGTGGCTAAAACATTAACCTATCCTTCTGCATGTGGCAGTCTTTACGCAGAGTTACTGTCAATAAGGCAGTGGCAATATTATGCCAAATTTTATTAATTACATTAATTACATTTCCCAATTGTTCTGAGAGCATAACAGAAAGTTCAACTGACAGATTTGGATAAATTCTTGACATTGATTATAAGTTGTGTGTCTGAGACTTTCTTTTATAAGTTTCTTGAAATACCTAATGTTAATTTTTTCAGCTTACTTGCTTTATGTTGCATTATTATCAATCAATCATGCTTGTAATTGACTTTTGCTCTTGTAACAATTCTAATACTTGAAACTACTTTTGCTCTAGTTTCTTCACTGAATACAGATAACCAAGAAAGACTATAAAGACATAATTTTAAGAAACAAAGTAAAAATCTCTCTAAACTATTAAAATTGACAAAAATTTCAAAACATTAAATCATAACTCTTATAGCACTTAGTCTCAAATTATACAACCATATTGATAAAATATTGGAAAATTCTATGCCTTTTAAAATAGTATACACATACATATATATAAATACATATAGATTCTCTTAATACATCAGCAACTACATCAACAGATATTTTTCTCAAAAACTAATATGAATCAATGAAGACTCTGAAAGTCATTTGAGGACTGAACCATTCCATGCTTTGTCTTTGTTAAAATAAACTCATTTCACAGCAACTGCTACCTCTTTCATCATTTGCAGAATAATTTTGTCAATAGTTTTTCTGCAAGCAAGGAGAAGCAAATAATTTTCTCATTTCAAACAAATCAAATTTCTAATTATAAAATAGGAACTATACAATCAAATGACTGATAACTGATCACTTTGGTAGAATTTATATTTAATAAAAACCTTTGACAGTTTTATACTATAGTTAAGAGAAAGCACTATATCTTTACAGATGCTGAATCCAGATATTTTGGGAGTAACCAAACTTAATTCTGATTTCTCAAGGAAACGAATAACAAAAAATATCTTTAGAAAATATGTATAGCAATTGGAAAACTTAGTTTCTCACATAAATTATTCCCTAAATCTAAGAATCATCTTTATATTTCATGGCCCAAATAGAAATTGTGCATTTCTTTATATGTACTTATTTATATAGGGATAGCTCTTTTATTTGAACAATAGAAAAATCAGTCTTCATAAAATGAGGAAATAAGGCAAAAATAACTCAATTACCTCAAAATTAAGTAGAGATGCAGTTTAACATGGCAACTATATGGCAAGCTCAAGATTTGGAAGATATGTAATAATTCCCTGTGCCCTATGCTAAACTATATGTGCAATGAAAGGAGTCTGAGGACAGTGGATAGGATATGAAATTTACAACAGAATTGCTAAGTGGAGATACATTACTCTCTGTTGAGAAATATAACTGGTATAAGGTGTTACCTGTGAAACAACAGCCCCTAGACCTTTAGGGTTTCGTGTCTCGAATGTCCTGATGTAGATAGATATGAGACTGTGCTTTGGTCAGCTATAGTAGAATTACAGGGCTGAAAGAGACTTCATAAGTTCTAGTTATCTTAAACCACAAAAGGCAACTTCAGAATAATTGACATATTAGTCGCAAATATTTTTAGGTAATTACTTTTCTTCCAGTGATTTTTAAATACCAGTGTATCTATAATATAGGTTAGAAAGCTTTAATTTCCCTGATTTTGTTGAATTATTTTACTCTTCTTGTCCAGGTTGGAAGAAAGATAATTATTATTTCCAGGTCAATGGTTACAGCATTTCAATCCCATTGCTTTATTATTCCTGATATGATTTTAAATGATTTTTGAAATAAAAACGTTTCTTTCAAATGGTATCCTAACTATTTTCCTGCCAATGCACATGCAGTATTAGCATTAATATATTAGGTACAAATTTTTTAAATTCCTCTACCCACATGCTGTGTTATACACAACGTTTCTGACACCGGAATTAGAACCTGAAGAGACATAAATTTCACCAATCGCCAAACACAACCAAATAAGCAAATGCAATATGTATTAATAAGAGTAGCAACGTTTAATAAAATAGAATTAAACAATCATTCTAATCCTAATCATTATAATTGTGCTTATCAGGAACAGAAATCTGTATAATGACTGAGAACTCATCTCAGAGAGAAGGACATCTTTTGATAGCAAAATCATTCAGGCAATAATCAAACCATACAATGTTCTCTGCCTAAAGCCGGAGAGAACTGCAAAAGCTCTGCCACCAGAGTAGCAGCAAGTATTTGTAAGCATGTTGCTTCCACATGCAGTATTGCAAACACCATGCTATGAATGAGGGTTCAGTCTTGCAGTAAAGAGAAGAGGGCAATGGCAGTGAAATATTTCAGAAAACTGAATATCTACACAAGAATGTAAGAAAAATAGAGACTATATACATTTAAAGATATAAGTAGCTTTAAGAATCATGGCCAGTTTATACTTCCTCCTTGTAAGGCAGGATTTTCTATCTAATTAAGTACCTATGATTAATGGGTTTCAGATATGCCTCTCATTTTTAGAGCTGAAGACACATAAAAAAAAATAGTACCAGGATATCAAAGCTTGAGGTTAAATGGATAAGATCAGAGGCAATGATGAGCCCTCAATTCATAATGAGAATATCACCTATGCTCACAATCAGATCTCCTCATCTACCAATGGAGTGTTTTCTAGTTTTCTGTCTTCCAGCTTTGATATCCTTAGACACTTCTCACATAAAAAAGCCTTTATGGCTTGTCCTCCAAGCTGGATGGATTTTTTCCATGTATATATCCTCATAGCCCCTGTACTTCTCTTCTGAATTGATGAAAAGAATTAAGCAATCACATGTGTAACTATTTGCTTGATGTCTGTCTTCCTAATTTGATTCTCTTTGAGAAAGCTAGTGGCTGGACCTGGCTTATGCTGTATCACAGCACTTGGTCCAGGATTGAGGTACAAACATGCTGTTACCCTTCAAGGTCAGAGAAGAATGCTGAGTCCACTGGTTCCCCTGCATTTCTCTACTTCTCCATGCTTTGCTGAGTTACTGATGTTTCCTTATCACCTGGCCTTGCCAGCCAGCTACTGTCAAATTGATACTTTGTCTTCAGGTGTCCTCCAGGATCTAAAGCAAGTAACTCTGCTTTCCTCCCAAAAAGTGGAAAGAATACCTCTCAACCCCTTTAAAATGCACTTTGTACTTTAGTGAAAGTAGCTCTTTCACTCTCATGACTCAGTGTTACCCAGGACTAATATCTGAATTCTTTGGAAAACAGAACACACACTTGTGTATGTGCTCGTGCAAGCATGTGAGTGTTCTCCAGGTAACAGTAGTGCTGACAGACGAAAAAACACAAGGGACAGACATGGCCTTCTGACTTTAAAACTGCCTCTGCATTTGGATTATGAGGTTTTCTTTTATACTGCTTTAGTATATGTGTCTCCTCTCCCCACATCTCTCTCCAACAGAGAGGTCCAGAAATCCCACGCCTGAATCTGTTGTGGACAACTTATCAGACTAGGACCACGGCTTCCTGTCTGCCAAAGGGAGAAGAAAGGGCACGCCTGGCATTACTGTGGTCATTCTGTTACCTGTCACTTTTGTAGGATTTCTTCCTTAATAAGCATTTCTAATGGTTCTACCATACTTTCAGGTCATTAGTAACTATCTGGCATTAATGCGAAGTCAACATCTCTATTATAATATTAAAAATAGAGGACCCCGGCCTCCAAGGATGACAAAGGGTACACAACACAGGCCACCAGAGCAGAGTGCCGGCTGCAGCGAGGCATCTCCAGAGGCTCTCGGCCGACAGAGCTACCTAGAGACACTACGCGAACCTCAGCGCCCAGGGCAGCTGTCTCACCCCAGAAACTGCGCCCGTTTCAGCACAGCCTTGACAGCAGCAGGGAAGCCCCAACAAGATCCACGGCGTCCCCTTTTCCCCACCCCTGGCCTCCGCTGGGCCCCGTGTCCCTCCCCCAAACCCCACGACCACCATCTAGCCATCCAGGGCTTGGTCCACAGACAGCAAGTCCAAGCCAGACATTCAGAACAACAGCAGCATCTGCAGCACATCCAACTCCAATGACACCATCGACTGCAGTGTCCCCTCCAGCAGCCTGTGCGAGCACAAACTAGGCGCGAGTACTCACCACAGAACAGCCACACCTGCGACGCACCAGCCGTCAGCAGCGATGTCTTCCGCAAGAAGCAGTGTTGCATGGTCTCACTCTTTTCAACAAGCAGACTGAGAACGGCGTCCAGTACCTTGTCCAGATTGTCATCAGTCCCAACATGTCAGTGGGGTTAACGCACTTTCTGAGGCTGAAAGTCCTCCCGCAGCAGGTGATTGCAGTTCCCGGACAGCCCTCAAAGGTGGCTCAACCGCACCACCGTCACCTCCATGGTGGATGAGATGAATTTCTCTGCCAAGAGCTGGAAGAACCAAGCCCTCAGGAAACGCCAGGAGCACCTCTCGGTCCAGCAGCAGACTCAGAAGGTAGAGGACTCTTGGAGACATTCCGCCAGCCACAGTACTGCATCCTCAAGGTGAGGTGGTGTGATAATTTCAAAAATCCAGACACCGTTTTCATCCTGGCCTTTGCTATCCTCTTGCTCAACATGGTCATGTAGAACCCCAGCATTAAACCTGAGTGCAACAAGAAGCTGGAGAGCTTCGCTGGGTGCAGACAAGGAGATGTTCCCCAAGAGATACTGATCAGGACCTCTGTGGGGATCTACAAGCTGGTATTTAAGACCAGTGAAGAACACGTGTCCCAGGTGCAGGTGGTGGAGCTTAAGACTAAGGAGTAACACTGGTTTCAGGTGCAGAAGGTGGAGAAGCTCAAAGTGAGGCAAAAGCCGATTGGCTCCCTCTCTAGGCCCACAGACCCTCAGCCCTCCTTTCCCAGCTTCCCCTCAGTCTCTCAGCTTCAGGGGAACCATGACCATAACCAGGAACCCACAGAGGGCCTGCCTTAAGCCCTGTGGACCCACATCACACCCATTACTGCCACCTGCAATAAAACACACCCCCACCACTACTCCCCCTCACTCCCCTCACTCCCAGCACATTCAGTGGGGACACCATGGGGACACATCCTATGAGACCACATGAGCACGGTCACCCACCACGGTCTTTGGCCCATACAGTCACACAGTGCACCACCGCTAGCAGCAACCCCTCCCTTTTCTGCCCCCCAACATCACTGAGACCAAACTCAACATCATTAGCATAATGGTGGAAACAGCTGAGGTTCCAGACTCCTGGGAACAACTGTACATCACCTCCCACCCTGACCCCTCTGTTCTGGGCACAGAAAGTCTTAGAACAGACCCAGGATTGTTTTGTTTCTTTTTTCACAGCCTAGTTAGAGACCCCTAAGCCCACAGAGCTTGTGCTAAGGGAACAAAGTTCCTGATTTAATTTAGTATTGAGGCTCCAGGCTCCATCCACCTTAACTGGAGGGTTGGACCTTGCTCACCATTAGCCATGAAGTAATGCTATCAGTCAAAGAGACATTCAACTGTTCCCACCCATTGTAGCTCACAGTTCTCTGACCCTAAGAGAACACAATGAAAACCCAATTTAAGAAAGGAAGAAAAGAGGTAAATATGATACAAAAACTAAACAAAACCCACAACTTGCTTTTATTTAAAATGGGCAAAAAGTTAGGTAGACCTGATATGATTGATGAAAATACATAAGTAAACTTTAGGTGTTTTATACGTGTACATACTTACATAGGTAATACCTGTGTGTGAAAGAGAAGTTTCAGTCCACAAAATTGGTAAATTTTAAAGCTCCAATCACCTGATAGGAAGACATTTCCTAGGTAAATGTGTGAAAGATCAAAAACTTAGATGCTAGGAATAAATTCAGATACATATTTTCATAAAAGAAGAAAAGTACCTCTACATCTGGCTAAAATCTTTACAGAATCATTACTAATTTTTCAAACTAGTACAGCATCTGTTTAAAAGTCCAATACTGCTGTGCACAAATTCTTATTAACAGAATACTATCATAAATAATCATTATTATTTTAGTAGCAATCAAATAAAATACAATAAACTAGAGTAGCAACATGGAATAATTCGTTAAGAACTGGTTGGTTTGAATACTGGCTACACAGATTCTTAAACATTTCAATGGCAACAATAACTGAATTTTCATGATGAATATTCATTTTATATGCATATGATTTAATTATACTCCTACAGAGTCCTCTTAGTGGGCACCCATAGACTGAAGAAGTAGTCATCTCCAACATGAAAATGATCATCTCTCATCCATCTTTCCCTAATATCATAACTTACTCATCTTGCTTCTACCCTCAACAAGCAGATGTTCTGGAGGGTGTCTCCACCAGGAACCCCTCTCAAACTTGAAGGTTGATTTTAACTTTTAGGAACCAAAGGCAGTGTGTGTTTCCCATTTTGTTTTCTGAGTGTTAGTCATGATCATCTTAATGTGCTAACCTAACCCTTGGGTCATTCCCATGGCCCTTCTGTCAACCAAGGAGTCCCTGCTGGCTTCTCAAGATCCAGTCAGCTGCTGGGGTGTCACATGACTTTCAGCAGAGCTCCCATCACTTCAATACTGTAGAGACATTTGCTTCCCAGGGCCACATGCTGTTCAGAACATGTTCTGTACCTGAGTCACCCATGGGCCATACTTTGCTGTGTGCTTCAGCCTTTCTAGCCACTGTAGCATCCAGCACTTGGCTCCTATGCCAGGAGTGTGAATACTTCCCCCAGTGCCTCTCTAGGTAGAGAGCCCTGCAGAAAGGGGAAGCTCAGGCATAAGTCTGAGGGGGCAGGCGGGGCTGTGTACTCTGTCAACAGCTTGGGGATCAATGAACACACCACAGGAGGACAGAGAGGTGCTCATCCTGGTTGGTCACAGTTTTCCCATTTCCCTCCCCACGTGCCCTTCCATTGTGTCATTTAGTCACTGAGCCAGCAAATCTGCAAAGTCAGCATGTTGTTGATCTCCACAGGGACCAAGTCCAACTGAGGGTTTGAAAAAAAATTGGGCATTTAAAAAACCTCCCAATAGACAAGAAAGGGAATGCACAATCATCACCACTCCTATTCCAAACAACACAGCAGCCCAACCCAGTGAGCCTTAACAAGGCTTATAGTCTCTGTGTTGGGTGTCTCCTGTGTCAAATGACACTAAGGACCATGATCAGTTCCAAAGTTCTCATCCCATCCTCTAACTAAATCCTATTATCTCTATAATTACATTCATATTATGTAATACTCATTATAGATATGTCGCTAATTTTCTACTGTTCTACATGTTTTCGGTGCATAAAGATCAATGCACATCTTTTTTTCTGCTCTTTTCACACTATGCTTGAGAACATTTTCTCATGTTAATAAAATATTTATCAATATAATTATTCTTTATGGCTGCATTCAAGAACAGCTATAGCACATCTATTTTTAACATTTAATTGTTGGCTATTGTTTTTCCTTTTAATTGTTTTTTTTTCCTCTCCTAGTCCCAGTTCTCAGATTTGGGTGCTTAGGCTTTACATGGCCAGCACCTTAGCTGCTGAGCTATAGGAGTGCATCTATTTTTTCATTATTTAAATTAAAATTTGTAATGAATAGGGGTCCCCTTAGACATAGACAAACATGCACCACATGTGTATTACATATATCGAACATGTATTAACACCAGTAATCCTAATTTACTGCACAGCTCACATGCATAGAGACCGCCTGTGAGCCAGATTCTATGCTAAGGACTTAAAATGTATTTATTATCTTATCTACTCCTTACTAAAATCCTTTGATGCAGATAGTGTTTATATTCCTGCTTTGTAAATGAAAAAAAGAAAAACAAAGTCTCAGTGATTTGAAGTAATATTTACCAAGTCCCAGAATTAATAAGCTTTAAGATACATGTCTGGGAGCTTACATAGGAGAACAAAGACTCTTAAAAGTCATATCTGTACTGTTTCCACAAAATTGTATGTGCAAATTTTCTCAGAATAAAATTTTAGAAGTGGAATTATTGAGTCAAAGTGATGAAGGAAAACTCATACTTTTATACTATTTGGGAGGCACTCTAGAAAGCAGATTCTAGAATGTATAGACACCAATTTTAAACCTCATTTCATTAGAAAATTAAACAGCACTGTTTAAACTTCAAAGAGGAATTCTATTAAAATGTTCACAGGTGAATAATGAAGTAGAAAGAGTTAAGGAAATGAAAGAAAAAAAAGAGGGAAGATGAATGACATGGACATATGTCCCAGAAAATAAGAGGTGTCAATTGTTGAGTATACAAAAATATTTTTAAAGATTTGTTTTCTGATGTTCTTCTCTTACTCAGCAGTATATTTCTGCCAACATTGTGTAAGTAATTCCTCAGTTCCAGAACTCTTTTCTTGCTTCGTTGAAACCAAGGAGAGGATAGAAAGATTAGTAGAGAGCAAAAGAGAATCCAAATAAGAAAATTAAACTTAGGAAAGCTCAAAAGATAAAAGATACCTAGCAAAATGTTTATAGCCCTTTTAAATACAGCTCTTAAAATTTATCTTTCTTTTTTTAACTTTTACCTATCCACTTCAGTAGTGTTTATCTCTTCATAGTTAAAACACAGGGACAAGAATTCTAAAGAGAAAGACATTCCCAGAAAAAGAATAAAACACATTTTAGAAGCATCCCATCCCCAATGGCAAAAGAAAAACTAGGTAAAAATTCAAATGTAAAATATGTATATTATTTACAATTAGAGGGTGGCAGTCAACTCTAAACTGTTCTACACAAAGGAAGTCTCACACCAACTCCTTCCGCAATGTGGGTGCACAGGCCCTTCATGGCAGCAGTGGACAGAAATGTTTGTATAAATGTATTAGACTTTCAGTTGAAGTAAGCCCAGATTCTTATTAAGTGTTTTAAATGTTAGCAATTTAACATAAACTAAGCTAGAGTCATGTCATTGGGCAATTTTATTTTCTCAGCACTAGACTATCACTTCCGTACCTTGAAAAGTAACTTGGGGAGAGCAATGAAGACTTGAAAGTTTGTCCCTGAAGGGTACCAGGGCATCTGGACATTGGTTGGCAGCCAATGGGCATTAATTCCTAAAGTTGAGAGAAAGCAGAGTCAGTCAAGAGCTTTGAAGACCTTTGGCTGGGAGAAGAGATAGAGAAATTAGGTGACTGGTGAGGGGGAGGCACTTTCTCTGAAACAACAGAAACATTTAAAAGGAGATTTTATGAAGTTTTGCTTAGGAAATGAAATGAGACTCCTTTTCCTCATGTCCTTATAGAACCTCTAGGAAAATAACTGCCTCTTTTTAATGCATATCAAATTGAATCAGTTTTAGAACGGTTTTGAAGCGCAAAGCCAGCTTTAAGATGGAAGTAGAAAAAGAGAAGCTGCCTACCAGGGCCAGTCACATGAAAGTTATATAAGTCTCAGAGAGTTTCATTTATCTCCATGTTATTGAAGACCAGGTTTTCTATTCAGCTGTAGAAGAAACTTTAAATACATGGTTTGCCTGGTTAGATGTGCAATAATAGACACTAATTACAAAAACAAATAGATAAACAAAAATCTCATCTATTACAACTAATTTTTTATTTCTTAAGAGTTTGGGGTTGTTTATGGCACATGTTTTCTATAATATAGACTTTCAGTATGCCCATCTCAACTTAATGTATTCTGGATCTACTGATTAGAATGTAAAACTCTTTCACTTTCATGAAAAAAGTTTATCATATTCCTAGGTTGAATTATAGAAGATCCATTCCATATTTTATTCTACTTGACACCCTGCTTAATTTTATTATTTTCATATGTTTAGACAATCAGACATTTTACGATTATCAAACACAAAGGTAAAATATTTTGTGATTATTTATAAACTTTCAGTCATACAGAGATATTTTTGGATGCATTTTTTCTGTTAGTAATGGAAATCACATAGTTACAACTTAAACAACAATCAACTAATAAAAAGCATTAGCTCTTGGTTTGATATTTCTGTAAGGTTATTCCAATATTTTCTGTTAACTTTTGAGCCCCTAGTGTTAATCATTAATACAAAACTAGTGTGTGTGTATATATATGCAAATTTTACAAAAGTACAAAATGATTTATTACTTAATTCATTATGTAAGTTTTCAAGGAATAAGGAATGATTTCAAATGCTCTCAGGAAGTCACTTAGATGAAGACTGAGAACTGACCCCCAGCCGATCTTGCCACTTGCAGTGTGGGGACTACTGATGTCCTTAATAACAGATGTTTTCCTGGAGTGGTGAGAGGATAGCCTAATGGGAGAAAGTGGATGGATCAAGGAGATAGTAGTGACAACACTGTGAAGAGTTTTCTAATAAAAAGAAGCAGAGCAGGAGGATGGTAATTGGAGCGTCTCTGAGATGGAAGAAATTTTATTAAGGTGTGTGGCCTTAAAATGTGCTCACTTCCTGAAGCACAAGAGAGATGATATTCACCTGCAACACAGATGGTTCCAGCCACTTGTATATTGATTAATCAGTGCTCATGCCTCATAATATTAATTGAATACTACCTCTCCTGATACGAATAATCTAACAAAAAGGGAAGTTTAGTGAGAGAAGCTATAGGAATTACTTTCAGAATCAAAACCCTTTAATGGATGAGAGGCAAGGACAGAAACTAAAGAGCTAGATTTTGGTAACAAAATAGCCAGGTCAGCAATTTTACCAGCAGGGAAGACAGGGACAGGAATAGATACAGAGAGATGGGAAGGTAGGTAGTGGAAATCAAAGAAGTTTCCTCTGGTTCATTTTAAGCAGTGAAATAAGTCAGAAAAGGTCTTCAGTTGAATGTGATAAGGGAGCAGGTGATGGAAGTTTGACAAAGTAAAGGCTGCAGAGCAAGATGTGCCCTTAAAGAAAGAGCCAGGTTTCTTATAGAATAAAGAAATAAACTTACAAAGAAGTAAGTCCACAGGAGAATTTAAGCTGATAGACTGTGAGTTCCAAAAGAGCAGTGAAAAGGTTTAGGACCATGGTTTTGAACCCTAGCTACCTTTCAGAATGAGGTAAATTAAAAATATACCATTCTGCGGACTCTAGACAAGATAAATTCAACAAGAGGTTTGTTGCTATGCTCGGGTATTACATTTCTGTACATGTTTTTTACATAACTACAATGTGCAGCTAGGGCTGGGACCTGACTGAGGAGATAACATTGGAGTGTGAGTGTGAATGGATTAGGAAAAGGCAGGAAGGGAGACCTCTTGATGTGAATGAAATTGACAGAAATGTAAACAACATAATGGTGGCAAGTTCTTAATGACCTCTTCATGCACAATATGTACATATGTTTTAAAGCAAAACAGTCATAGATATTCATGGCCCACTCCTTTTGAGGTTTCTATTTTTAAATAAAATAAAATACAGAGGAAAACCAACAGTTATATAATCTCTGATAAATATTCTCTTTTAAAATTAGTTGTTTCATTGGTAGATATTTGATAATGTAATCTGTTTTTTTCCTACAAATTTTGCTATTGTTATTTTTTAATTTAATATTTATTTAAGTAACTGATTTACAAATAGAAACCCATATGTGCAGTTCACCATTCCTTAAATATCTGAGCACACATCCAGTGTACCACCAAATTACCAAAAGTCCTTCACTGTCCACTGGAACACCTCCACTTGCTCCCACCAGACTTTGGATAACAGCCATTCTCACAGGAGTAAATTGAAATGTCATTGCTTTTTTTTTTTTTTTTTTATTTTCATTTCCCTAATAACCTGTGAGGAAGAACTGGTTTTTGTTTGTTTGTTTTTATTTTTAGAAATGGTATATAGGAAGGAAGAGAGAGATGGAAGAAGCATTTTTTTTTTTTTTTTAATTTAGTTGTTCACATTGGTTATTTCCCTGGACCTGAAACACAAACCTGGGTCCCTAGGATATACATGCACTGTGCTCCTCCAAGGCAGTTGACCTAACTGCTAGTCCACCAGGGTGCAACCAAGAACATCTTTTCTTATTCCTCTTACCCATCTCTATACCTTCTTTGGAGAAATGTCAGTTCAATTCTTCTACCAGTATTTTGATTTTTCTGTTGTTGAGTTTTATGAGTTTGTTTTTTGAAATATTTTGAATACTAAGATCTTGCCTGATATATGATGAACAAATATCTTCAACCAGTCAGTAGGTTGTCCTTTGTTTTGGTGATAGTTACCTTTGCCATGCAGAAGCCATTTAGTTTGACGTATGTCATTCTTTGTTTTAGTTTTCTTTGACATCGGAGTTGAGTCCCCAAAGACCTCCCTAAGCCTGATGTCATGGAATAAATTGCCAGTGTTATCTTCTATTTTCTGGTTTCTGATCTTATATCCAAGCGTCTAATCCATTTTTAATCATCTTAGTGTATGGTGTTAGAGAGTGGTCTAGATTCATTTTTTTCCATGTGGCTGTTTAATTTTCTCAACACAATTTACAGAACAGATGTTCCTTTCTTCATCGGATGTTCTTGACTCCTTTGTGGTAAATTAATTGGTATATATGTGAGTCTATTTATGGTGATTCAATTCTATTCCACTGAAATGTATCTCTGTTTTTTTTCCAGTACCACGCAGTTTTGATCATTATCACTTTGTAGGTTAGTTCAAGATCTAGGCGTGTGATATCTTCACTTTTGTTATATTTTTCTTATGATTGTTTTAATTATTGGGGTCTTTTGTTATTCTACAAATGAAAACATTTTTGTTCTATTTCCTTAAAAAATGCCAGTGGGCTTTTGATGGGGATTGCTTTAAATATGTATATTGTTCTAGGTAAGAGGTCCATTTTAACAATGTTAATTCTTCCCAATCATGAGCATAGCATATCTTTCTATCTCTTTGTAACTTCCTCTATCTTCTTTAAGAAAATCTTATAGTTCCATTGTACAGGTCTTTCACCTCCTGTTTAAGTATTCAGTGCGTTTATTTATTTTTGTTTCTGTAGTAATTGGGATAGTTTTCTTGATTTCACTTATCTGTCCTATCATTGGTATATAAAATGTAACCAGTTTTTATATATTAATTTTGTAGCCTACCACTTTACTATACTCATTGATTGAGTGGTTTCTGATGGATTTTTTTGGGTTCTCTACATATGTTATCATGCCATCTGCAAATACTGATAGTTTTCCTTCCTCTTTTTGAATTTGAAATCCTTATTTTTTCCTTCTTGTCTAATTGCTCTGGCTAGGACCTCCAACAGAATGTTAAATAGTAATGGTGAGAGTGGACAGCGTTGTTTTATTCCTTGTCTTATTAGAAGAAACACTTTCAGTTTTTCACCACTGAGTATGATGTTGGCTGTGATTTTATCATATGACTTTTATTATGTTGAAGTTTGTTCCTTCAATCCCAATTTAATTTTTATCATCAATGATAAATCTGAATCTCACTATCTTTAACAATCAAGAATAATAATTTGATCCTATTTTTTAAAGAAAATATATGATTCACTTAAATTACTCCTCAATTCCCCAATGTTAATGAAATGCCTATGTAAAATAGCACCTTGGTTTTCAAACAATATGTCCTTTAATTCCATTTGCTTTAAAACTAGATCTGTTTCAAAGACTCTCTTGGAATGGGGTCTTCATTAACTAGACACATCAGAAAAGTGAGACAAGATATCTTCCCTTCTCTCTTCCCCTCTACCTCCCCTATTCCCCAATTCTCACCCTCTCTGGTTTCTTTCATTTCCCTTTCTCCACTAGCTCCCACATAATCCACCCTAGGTGAGACATGGAATGACCGACACTGTGGAGAGGAATAAGCTTTTTTACCCACCTTAGCAATTTGATTCCTCCTACCAAATATCTTTGAGAAAGCAGGGATTTCATTTTGTTTTTCTTGTATTCCTCATGGAGAATAATTCTGATGTGCAGAACATGCTCAATATAAAAATTAGGTGAATGAATAGTGAATGAATGTCCACCTCTGCTTTTTCTCCAAAAGCAACCTGCAGAGTAAGTAGCAATGTTCTTCCTTCATCAAATTAATGTTTTGTATATTATATAAGGCCTTTAATTTTTATGTTACCTTCATTTGAACTTTTAGAAAGTGCTTTATAATATAGGGCTGATGCTTCCAGTGAACATGATGTTAATTCCAGTCCTTTCTAGATATGCATTAACTTTCATGATAATGAAGCCCCATTTTAGCAAATGGTTTTGTCTATTGTGCTAGTTAGCAGCTCTCACACTTAAAACAAATTAATGCTGCTCTTAAGAAAGAGAACAATATTTTTCACTACTAGTCAGGCATTTACATGCATTACTGGTCTGAACTTTCCTGACTAGAGATTGCTTATAAATGATGAGAATTCCTTACAAAAGTGAAAGTAAGCAATACGAGGTGAGGCAAATGCTTTTGCAGAAGTTTTCAATGGGACATTTGTTACCATATCTAAAACAGACTGCCCCCACACCTCAAATAGTTGAATTTAAAAGAGCTGGAAATAAAGTTTTAAAAAAACAAACATTTTTCTCCTGAAATGCTTACCTCTCTTCCAGTGAATGGCAGTCAAATCCCAGGCCTTTGCATAGAGATATTGGAATAAGCCAAGTAATGTGTCTGTGATTGACATTCATGTTGGGCTCATGTTTTGGCTTTTCAGCCCAAGTTCCTGTGGATTTGTGTAAATAACCAAGGAAAAACACAGTATTCCAAACAGCTGCCTGGAAATAAAATGCTACATGGTATAAATTAAGGAAAAATGCATCTCTCACCTGCTCTTGAAATGTATTCCTATAACAAAAGTCAGGAAATGTGCAGGAGTCGCTTTTACCTTTAAAGACAAGGTCTTCACTGTAGTAAGAGGATTTATTTTTCCTGAGGCAGAAGGAGTATATTGAAGGAAATTATACTTTTTTTTTGGAATTGAGGAAAGCATTTAAGGATAAAGAATATTATAACCATATGCCTTTTGGTCAAAATGTTATTGTTGATAAATTGGAATGAATTCCTAAAGCTGCACCAATCAATTTCCAAAATTTTAAAATAACTGAAAAGAAGTACTCTTGTTGAATTATTATAATTGAGAATTTCAACAAGAATGGACAAAGCTTTGAAAATTTATCATATAATTTAAATAAAAACTAATTTTAACTATATAACTCTTTGTCTAATTATAATATATACTTTCAGGACATGGGGAAAATTCCCCCATCCCTCTGATGTTCTTCATGACTAGATGACCAAATAAATTAAAACCAGACAGGATCAATAGGAGAAAAGATTAAATTTAATGACATATTAGTGGAGTTATGGAAAATTTACATGGTATAAATTTTGAGGTACAAAGGATAGAATAAAGGCTTATATCCTATGCTAAAATATGGGGAACTGGGGCATCCAGGGGAGAGGAGGGAGTCTTTAAATGAGAGGACATGGTAAATCATATGGCATAAACTTGCTTCTAGACTTTTTCTCGACCTTAAGATAGATTTCTTCCATAAGTGGGTTATTTCCATAGATCTATGGTAGGGGTAACAGCTGTGGGTCTTCATCGACCTTTAGTTCAACATAATATGACAAGTATTGGAAAAAAGCATGTTCTAGTCATCTTGGAAAGGCCTAGCTGAATGTTGTTTTGGAGACAGAGGAGATCAATCTTACAATACCAATCTATGTACAAGGAAAATTGAGCAAAATAAGTACCATCTGTGTTTAATATGTAGAAGATTGTCTTTTACCTTTATATTTAATTCAGGTTTACAACCTCAAAGATTATTCATAATGAATTTTAGCTTTAATGTATTCTTTGGAATGGTGCACCTGCGATACCTCATAAATTTATGCACAATAATAATACTTAGCATTTATATGAAGCTTTTCATCTTCAAAATATATTATGCACATTAGTACATCCATCGTTTCAACACCCTTATGAGGAAGGTAGATATTGTTATCTCCATTTTACAGATAGGGAAAGTGAAAGAGACAAGTTATCCAAAGGCATAATTAGAAGAGGGATTTTACTTTGTGTGTGGTATTATGAAATATTTATATCCTTTTTAAATGTGTAAAACCGAGAGAGCACTAGAGTACTATCTTGAAACTTTTCTGTACCTGGATTCCTATACTTGCCCCAAATGCTTACAAATATTCTCCAAATAGTGTGTGAAGTTTATACCAACTCAGTTTCATCAGAGTTTCTAAATAGGTTCTAAACTGTAAAAAGAAAAATATTTCTCATATTGAGTGATAGGAACTCTGACTTGCATCTTATTTTTTGCATATAACCTACCAAATTAGTAAACATTGTCTTCTTGATATGCTTTTATGAGAAAAATGAGGATTATGTTTTGAGTCTGTCTATTGACATCTACTTACAATGTTATCATTTATGTTGAGTAACTTCAGTTTTCAAAATACTGTGCATGTTGTTGTTCCCTAGTGGAATAGCAGCTAGTTCCGCTGCCTCCAGCTGAGTGCAGTCCATATGCATCCCAAGGACATGGGTTCATGTCCAGGGGCAGAAGGCCAGAGGCAGCGGAAACAGCCAAGATGTGCAAATGAAATTAAAATGAATAAAATATGCTTCTTCTTACTCTCTTTTATGGCCTGCTTGCCTACCTGCCATCATTCCTACCTGCACCTTTCCTTTAAAAAAAAAAACAAAATCTACGCAAGCACTTACATTTTCTGTTCTAGTCTTAATATTATTTAAAGCATGTAAATACAGCTCTTTTAAGTCATGTTTGCTTATCAACATGTGTTTCTCATGTCTGTGATACTAACCTATTGTCACACCCAGACACAAAGTTACAGAGGATTCCATTGCCTGTTGAAATGGTTGTGTTGGAACCAAAGAGAGGCTGTACAGGTGTGCCTCAATGGCATACTGATTAAAAGATAGAAAATCCAAGATGGACATTTGCCTAATTATCACCTCACATAAACGGAAATCTCTTGTGGTCTCAGGGGTGGGTGACAGACTTACAGTTTTGTCACCCCAGGCTCTGGCTTGCAAAATCTATCTTAGATGCACAGGCCGGTAACTGAAAAATCCCTCTTTAACTTGAAAACTTCTTTATTCTGTTTCCCCTCCAAAATGTATTGTCTCTCTTATAGAGACTAACTAACATCACTGGAATGATCAGAAGGTGGGTTTATATTTTATGGGTCTACCACACACAGGTAATTAAATTGTAAGAAAAGATGAAACTCCAATGAAGAGATCTATGTGCAGGTTTTATCAGAAAGTGTTCATGGGGAGGAACAATAGTTTATGGGGAACAAAGGAAGCAGGACTGGGCAGAGGGGAAGATGAAATGTCATGTCGTTATAATAATAGAGACTAAAGGATGATTTGAAGCTGGGATGGCCCTTTAGAGTTGTTCTAGTTAGAGACAAAGCTTTTGTATCTCCAAATCCACTCGTTGTGGGATTCTGAAAGCCACTGTGGGCAGAAGCATAATTTGGGTAAAGCAGCTTCCTGCACCAGAGGGAAATGCCGAAGAGGATATCATTGCTGATCTATCAACAGCCAATAGTGTCCACTCAAATAAAGCATTGAGTACCAAGATAAAATGCTATCTTTATCCTAATATTCTATCACAGAGCTAAAGCCCAGGTTTTGCAAGTCCAATAAGACTCATCATGCCATTGTATCAATATAGTCTTTAAAGTTGGAGGATCGAAGTGAAGATAAGGGACAAAATAATTGGGAGGATAAGCACCCAGAATATAGACAGCCAGAAAAAATCCTTCTGTGAAAAACTGTTGTTGAATTCTAATCCTTAACACACTGGTAAAATAAAATTTGCTGACCGAAGGAACAATGACCATGATTTAGGACCCAAAGGATTAGGCTGGAGTAAGTTCTACAAAAGGTTGACTTGAGAAAAAATTTCTCAGAAATATGAAACTGATCACAAAATAAGAATTCTACAGGAATATGGAAAATTCATCAATTCCTCCAGCAAACAATTTAACATCAAACAGATTAATAGGAAGAAAAAAAAAAACATATTCAATCACGTGGCTGTAAATTCTAACATAAACAAGATTGAATGAGGACTTAGACCCTCAACTAAGAAATGACATAGAACATGATCAAGAACAAAGGAATGGATCTCACATGAGGGAATGAATTCAAGGGACAAAACTTTGCTTCAACATTGTTGTGAACAGGAGTGAAAATGTATTTTTAAAACCATGCTGCAAACTTCAATAACTAAACATACGTGAAATCTTAAAAGCATGTCCGGGACAAATCCCCACACAGTCCCATCTGAACAAGCTATTGAGGACTCATACTCACAGACTTGATAAGAGTGTGTCACTGAAGAAAAGACAGTTTTTTAAAAATAAACTGTCAGGGGTGCTGCTCTAAAAGTTGAGGACTCAAACCAGCATTTCTTCAGTCCATAGATCAGTATCTCACAGGCAGAGAGTCATATCATGGACTGTCATGAGGCCTTTGCTCAGTAGGGGAGGGGGCCAAAAGAGGCCCAGCGCATAAAGTTACACAGGAGGGGGGATAGTCCACCCACCTGACGTTTTGGTCTGACAACTGTCAGTGAAGGCAAAGGATGTTGGCAAAACTCTGGAGATTCTCCTCACAGACTGCGGGGCCCCATAGACTGTGGCTCATGTACTGGTCTCAGCCAACCAGGGGGAGCCAAAAAATTGCTCTGATCATGAGCTCTTTGGAGCCTTAGTGACATATTCAGACACTCTCTGTAGACATGTCCCAGCAGTTTTGAAAGGCAATGGTAGCTTCCACTTTCCCCCTGCTAGCCCTCTGCGCTCTGCGAGCTGAGCTGTGAGCACCACCACAACAACGTGTGAAAGCTCTGCACCCTAAACTCGGTGCCCCCACAGCTGCCAGCCTCGTGAAAGTGCTCACCTCTCAAGCAAGCTGGCTGTACGGTGGTGTTTGGAGCTCCCACAGCTGCCCACTTAGCAACTCTGCTTGGCTTTGGAGTGGCAGCAAGGTCCACCAATGCCCTCATTTAAAATGCTGCAAATTCTGCCTACAAATGTCAGAACTTCAAGTCCTAAACTGCAGTGACAACGAAACACCAAATCAGTCTCCATACCACTGGGAACCCTTGGGCAGAAGGCAGAGCCCACATATACAAACATTTTTGAACTTAAGCTTAGAGGTTTATCTGCCTCCTGTTTGCCTGTGCTCCATCACAAGCTAGAACACACCCAGCCCATTGCAGTTAACATCTGTGCCTTTACCCTCAATTGTGACTGTATTAATAAAAGTTGATTGAACACAGACTGACTTTTGTCATCTGTTCATGTCTTAACAAGGGTGACTCTGACCTTTTGTTCAAAATAATGTTTATCCTCAAAGTTTCCCTGAGATATATATGTATATATATATATATATATATATATATATATATTTTTTTTTTTTTTTTTTTTTTTTTTTTTTTTTTTTTTTTTTTTTTTTTTTTTTTTTTTTTTTTTCCTGGAGATTGCCCTGTATTTAAGTGATGTGTATTTTCAGGTAATGGTAATGAGTTTCTCTGGAGACACTCAGGACCTCCAATGCCTTCAGTTCTACAAACTAAGGGAATACTTATTGGAGCAAGTCTGTTCTGGACATCTTATAAGACGTTTATCTGAACATTTTAGGGGAGACTGAGCCTACAGAGTCATATATTGTCAAACAGCAGGAAAGCAAGATGAAAATTAAGACCTGGGGACAGGAGTAGGAAGTAATAAATTCAGGAGCTAAATGTAATTTAAAAAAAACTAGGACAAATCGAACCAAAAATACATATAGGCCTGGAAAATTGATTGTTAACTCTTTTAAAGTCTCATTTTAAGTCTCTGTTTTAGTTTCTTTAGCCTATTTCTATTGAACATTGTGTGTAAGTTGTGATATAGGGTTAGAGAAGAAATTATGAGGTAGACTCTTATGGAAAAGAAGATCTATGTGTGAAAGATGACTTTTAGTTACTGAATACTCCTCAGTCTTTTAAGTATTTTGCCCAGGAAATGCATAATGTCAATGATATGAAGAAATGCAAGTTCAAATATGTTCACATTAGAGAGCTATACAGAAGTGAAAATAAGATTGAGCATTAGCTTGCTGTTTTTATGGAACCATTCTTCTTCTGTCATCAGGAAATGCATAGATGGAATCTAGATGCTTGGGGAAAATAAGAGTAAATAAGTCCGTTTCCTTAGCTCCTAAAGGAAGCAAAGCATTTATACCTTATTGATAAGTCTTCTGACATGTTCAAGCAGAATATTGATCATGAGGTCAGAAGAGAGATTTCTGCATTTGATTTTATTCAAAACTGTTAGACCTTTTAAATTGCTTTGATAGAGTGTCTGCTCTGAAGCTTAGTACAAAGAAAGCAATTGCTCAAAGAAGTCTTCAACTAAAGGATCAATTATAAGAAGTGTGTAAATGAGCTTTTGGTGGTCTAAAAAGGTTGTTCCATTGGACTTGTTACAGCTCTTAAAGGCTCGGAGAATTTATTAAAATAGGAAAGTTTTTCAAATGCCAGTTCCTATTAAATTGATACCTGTTTTATTCAGTGCATCTGACCTCTGAGCTTGACAATGACTCTTTGTAAGTGGAAGTTTAAAATGCCATCTGAAGCATAAAGTAAAATGTATGTGGCTGTTGCAAAAGCATTCTGTCTCTGTGATGGGATGGCTCTGGGGAGAGTTTACAATCCACGGGCTCTTTTATCTGTGAGTCACAGTTCCCCACCAGAGTAGCTTCAGAGTGACCTTCATTGCACATTAGATAAAAAGTCAATGTATGCTCTTTGTTGGGAGTTCAGTGGACAAGTAGTGCATAGTCAAAGTTCCTGGCACAGTTAGCCTCAATTAGCCCTCGGTTTTTAAACCTCAGCAAGGAACCCCAAAATTGAAATAGTTGGAGGACATGCTAGCTTGCAGGCACAATGGATCAGATAAAATAGACCATAAACATTAAAAATGAACTACAGTAGAAAACTAACACAACTCTTCATAGATACAGCAGGTTGGAGAAATAGTGGCTGCAAATTTCAAAAGAATTAAAAGAAATGTATGGGGATTTTGATTTCTCACTAATAACAAGTTCTTATTATGCATTGAAAAAATCATCAAGAGTCATGCAATTTCATAGCTAGAAGAGTCTTCAAAATGTCCTTGTTTTCTTTTTTCTAGTATAGAAACAGAAATGTAAAAAGGTAAACTGTTTTGCCGAAAGTATCTCGGTGTGTTAGAGGCTGGCTTGGAACGTGAAGTAGGTTTTCTTGATCCTTCCAGTCAAAGTTCAACGCTACCCAACTTCAAAACTTGGCTGCTCAATGAAAGAACTATCTACTAGGCTGAAACTGAAAAGAAAATCAAATCTCCAGGTTTGTTTTTTCCCAATTCTAGCCATTGATGAGAGTATGCACATTTACTGGTATTGAAATATTATAAACTTAGCAAGATTATGTAAAGTCTACAATTTCTTACTAAAAATGACAACAGAGATCTTATGACAAAAATTCTCTAAGGTCAGGATCCTCTTTGTATTCTCGTCTGTCCTATCTCTGTGGCAGATTAAAAAGGGCTGAAAATTCCCATGAATCCAAGCTGTGTTATGCTTGCTTTGGCCAAAAGAATAGGACAGAGGTAACACTATGCCTTATCTGGGCCCGATCCCAGACAACTTCCCTGTGGTCCTTATAGCCCTGAACCACTTCATAAGAAGTATAACGACCCAGATATATTAGTTTTCCAGGGCTTCAGTAAAAAATTACCATAAATGGGGTAACTTAAACACAGAAGTGCATCATCTAACAGTTCTGGAGGATAGAAGTGCACCATCAAGGTATTGACAGGATTAGTTGTGAAGAATAAATAATCTTTTCCAGGTCTGTCTCTGTAGCTTGTAGAAGGCTGTCTCCTTCCTGTGTCTTTTCAAATAATTCAATGCATGTCAGTGTCTATATTTTCCCTTCTTAGGATACAAGATATACTTGATTAGGCCCATCCAAAGTACCTCATTTCTAACCTATTTACCTCTATGAAGATTCTATCTCTAAATAATTTTACATTCTGAAGAGTGAATCATGGTAATTATGATTCCAACATATGAAAATATGTGTGTGTGGGGGGGCACCAAACCCATAATACAAAACCCATAAGAAAAGGGGAGAGATATTAGGGAAGATTTGAGCCCCACTATGCCTCCATCTTCACCAAGGAACAGGCATGTGAGAGATATTCTGGATGCTATAGATCTTTCCAGCAGCTTGTGAAAAACATCAAGTGAACCAATATGTAACCGGCTATGTTGTAATTAAGGATGAAATAAATTTTTTGAAATTAGTAATAGAAATTAGCCAGAGGTCAAAGCCTTAGATAATACTTATAATGGAGGGGGGACCCACATTAGTGGAGAGATAGCCGAAGGGGATGAGTCATTATGCTGCTCATCTGAGTGTCTACAGGTTGAATCTTTTAAATATTTCGTCAGCCAATCAAAGGCACATGGGGTGACTTCCTGCCGCAGTCATGTCAGTGATGAATTGTGATTGCTGACTGGAACGTTTGGGACTTCAATTAGTCTTTAGGACTTTGTTCTTTTCCTTGTCAAAAATGCCTGAAAAATGCTGAAGACTGCAGGTCTCTCAATATCCCCTTTTCCTTTTGCCTAACCCAGTGATCAGCAGATTAGAAACCTGCAACCACAAAGGGACTTTAAGAGGGACGTGTTTAGGGTTATGCTATGGGGTTGTGATAGATTGGTTAGCTACTTGGTAATGTCAGGGATAAATAAGATTCCTTAGCTGAAGCTAAAATTTGGCAGGCAGCTTCAGATTTTCCTAGGTCAAAGATTAAAGAGCTCTTATAATTCTCAGACAGTCTAGGAATGTGGCTGAGGAGCTTTGCTGGAGGCATCCTCCATTTAGATGGAGTCTTATTCCTAGGAATGCAATTTCTGCAGTGGCATTTACCTCACCTGCCTTGTTTTCTCTTCAGGGGACTGACTTCATTTTTCAATTAAATCAAGGAAGATGAACTCTTAGTTATACACAATCATACAATTTTGGAAAAGAAAGTGATCAAAATAGAGTCCTTAACAATCATTACGATGGAGAAATTGTTAATTTTTAAAGCCATATGTTTTAACAAAAAGGTTTTAGTTAAGGTTAAAAATAAGGGGAGGCAAAGAGGGGAGTTCTCCAACCCCTGGCTTTTAGTCTGCCCATCTCAAATCAATGTCACCTGCAGCAGAAGAATTGCACTGAATTCCTGGCACACAAAGTTCATTAGATAAAGTGGTTGGTGCCTTATTTACGCTTTTAGCTTTTGGAGAAGTTGTTACACAATATATAATGACATGCTTCTCTGATGCCATAGAAAGCATAACTTTCAGGTCTGATTATATAGCATTCTGCCACTAAATAAACTTCGATAAAAAGCAACTTAGGTCATTTAAGGATGTTATGTATAATGAAAATCATAGACTGCTAGTTTTGTCCTAAAGAAGCTAATTTTATAATGTATAAATAAATAAAAGGTATTAATTTGATTCTAACAAAATTAACCATTACTGATAACAATTCAAGTGGGAGGTAAATAAATAGACAAGCCTACATTGTCAGCATTGAAGAAATGAGACACATTCTGGAACAGGAATCTAGAGACCTGCGTTCCTTTCTGCCACTAACAGCTACTAAGACTCAACACAAATTATTTAGTTCTTTGATTTTTGGTTTTTTTCAATTACAAAAATGAAATGACTAAATAATCTTTGACGTCTGTTCCAGCATTTTGATTCTAATAGTTTGTGTTAGTTATCTGTATCTTAAGAAGCAAAGGAGGCAATACTGCAAGAGAGAAGGTATTTCCATGGTTCTTAAAACACAACCAGATATCTATAACAATAACTCCATTAGGTGCTTTATCTGAGGGACTCTATGGGACTCTGTGAGAGTATGAGGCTCTAATACAGTTTAGGATTTATATTTAAGTAAAAGTTTCACATATTAATAATCTGGCATACATAGACATCCTTCTTTAAATTACACATTTTGATGTTTTCCAATATGTAACTTATCTGTGTAAATGATGATTAAACATATATAGATATAGATATATATCACTATGAACTCCAGGGATGGGCTTAATCTGTTACAATAAAACATATAAACTTGGTAGTTAAGAAACAGAAAGCAAATTCTGTCAAAAGACAGAATGCTGAGTTAACGGGTTTAACCATAAAGGAGTTTACTTCATTGACTTACATGACTGAATAGTTCAAGGAGGCAGGTTAACTATGAACAAGGAAGGTTTAAGGCACTCAGATAAAAAGTTATGGGCCTGTCCTCTATCCTCTCTCTTCTTCACATCACTTTTTACTTGGTTCCACATTGTGTAAGAGGCTCTTCAGGCTTACATACTCCCAGGTTTAAAACAGCAAGATAAAGTATTTCTTCTCCAACACTCCTGAAAAAAATGTCTTACTGTAACTCACGTCTTTGATTTCATCACATGTCCATTTCAACATCAATAATTACGGCTGAAGATTTGGATGTTCAGGTTATATGAACTTAAGTCCCACACTCACACTCATTCTTAACTGAAGCTCACACGTTGAAGCTGAGGCAAGGATCGCTCCGTAAACACAATCAAGGTACTGTCTGAAGATGAAACCAGATGATGAGCTGCATTCAGATATAGTTAAATGATTCTGTTTTATTATCGAGTATTGAACTTTTCTAAACTTTCACTTTAAATTGAATATGATTTTCAGTGCTACTCTTATAGGCAAGAAGCAAAAGTCATATGCCATTTAATATGTACCAACCTAATCTGGTGTCACAGCAGAGCTGTTTACTAAGGTCAGCGTGAGAAGTGAACAGTGCTTTTAGCATCAAGGAATATTCTTCAACTAAAAGCTTGTGTGAAACACAAACTGATAAAAATTGAGCTTTCTTTTATAGATACAATAGATATAGATGGGCATCCTTTATCTCAGTTACCTTGTCACACTAACCTGTAGAAGACTCTAGAATGCTTCAAACAAACCTCTAGGCCCTCCATGGAAGCATTACTAGAGCAAAGTAGGCTATTTTTTTTGAGCTTCAAGCTGTTCTTACTTCTCTTTTCTGAAGGTAAACTACTGAACATCACAGGAAAATCATGTGCTAAATCTGAAATAAAATATAGGTGAAAATAATATTTCAAGTGTCCCTTCATGCAGTGCATCCTGCTTTGAGATTATAGAATGCTTTCAAAATTAATAATCTCAAAATATAACTCACTAGGTAAAAACTGGAATGGCAAATATGATTCTGTCCTGAGGACCAAATACAACTCTTTACTCTTGCACTACAGGGAAGACAGAGAAGTGTAGAGGGCAAGTCTAAACTCACTTGTTCACATACCCACCCTCATAAAGGACAAGGGGACCAGTCAGGCTGGAAGTAAAGAATAAAATTAAAAAATGAGAAGGTTGGAAAAGAGATGATTCTGCCCGAGAAAAAGGCCTGGCTTCCTTATTGATCCATACAATATTAAGAGAAAGGAAATGGGAAGTCTGGTTTCTGCCCTTTGCATGCCAACTCCTGTTTCCCTAACATGGCCAGTTGGATGTATTTGATTCAGACAAGTTGTGTTGGTGAGTCCTGCTTCTGTGAGGAAGAAGGAAGAATGTATCTCAACCGAGTACAGTTCCATTGGTATATATACCACATGATCTTTATCCGTTCATCCGTTAATGGGCACTGAGGTTGTCACCAGCTGCAATGAACCTGAAAGTACATTATCTCAGCAAACTAGCATTGCTGTGTTTTTAAGGTAAAAACCCAGTAGAAGAATAACTGGATCATATGGGATTTCCATTCTCAATTGCTTTTGAGGAATTTCCATGCTGCTTTTCAAAACTATTGTGCCATTTTACATTCCTACCAACAGTGTATGAAGTCCCTTTTCTCCACATCCTCACCAACATTTGTTTCTAGTGTTTTGGATAAAACCATTCTCACAGGTGTTGTTTTTATTTACATTTCCCTATCAATGACAGGTAAACATGTTTTTTTAGCTCTCTGTATGTCTTTGGAAAGTGTCTATTAACATCTTCTGCCTATTTTTTTTCTTCAGACAAGGATTTATTGTAGAGATCAGATATAGGAGAAGAGAGAAAGAGAAGGATAGCTTATCCATGGAGGAGAGGCCCTCAATTTGCTGAGTGGCTTCATCTGGGCTTGGGAGTTTTTAAGTAGCAGGGAATATTAGATCAGCAGTTTTGATGAACTGGTTGCTAGTTTTAGAGGAAGAGCATTCTGTATCCTTTTTGATGGGTCCAAAAATATTTAGGGGACTCAAAATGCATTTCTTGTATAATGTCCTTTCTCTTATGTTTTCTATCTTGAGGGCTTGCATACTTAATCGAGTACTGGGCTCTGCAGTAATTCCTCTGGACCAGCATGCTAAAGATTTAAGGTATGTAATTTAATTATAAAGGTGATTAAGACTTGAAATGAGGCTGTGGGCCAGTCATAGCTGGCTAGCTATTGGGGACAAAAAGTTAAGGCCCCTTCTCTCATTCTGGCCCCCTCCTGAAGATATTTCACTCTCCTTATTCTTAAGCAGAAATAGGGGCTGATGGTCCATCTTCTCTAAATTCTTTGTATTGTCAATGGACCATTGACCCTACCTGCCCAGAGGAGCAGTCATCTCTCTCTGTTGCAGCTGTGAAGGCTGGGTACTTACTTCTTTGTCACTTCCAGCTGCTGGTGGTGTCCTTCTGATATCATTTCCCTGGTATGAACCGCTGGAGTTAATATTCCCCTGACCCTCGCTGTCCTGGACAGTGCCTCGTGGCTACAAAGTTTTTGTGCGGCAGATCACACAAAATAGAAAAACGAGGATCGTTTAAGTAAACCATGAATAAGTATTGAGTTTAGTTACCCCCAGAACTTCATTCCCCCAAACTAATTTCTTTTTTTATATTCTTCCAACAGTTGGATTATTTCTAATATTTTATTTAATATTACTATTAAGATCCTCTACAGATGCATAGCATCCTAATCTTCTGTCCAATTTTTTTGATTGGGTTATTTGTTTTTCTTTTGTTGAGTTTTATGAGTTATTTATATATTTTGGTTACTAATTGCTTGTTGAATATTTGATGTGCAAATACCTTCTCCCATTTAGATCTTATTTTGTTTCAGAAGTTTTTTTTTAATGCTCAGAAACTTTTTCAGTTTGATATAATCCCACTTGTTTTTCAAGCTTATGTGCGTGGCTGCCTAGTTTTCCCAACACTATTTATTGAAGATAAAATCCTTACCCTAGTGCATGCCCTTCTTTGCTATAAATTAATTATACATATTTGTGTGGGTTTATTCCCAAGTTTTCAATTTTATTTCCATGATCTGTATGTCTGTTTTATTCTAGTACCATGCTGACTTGATTACTATTGCTTTGTAATACAGTGTCAGGTAAGTCACAGATCAGGGTAGTTTTCATAAAGTTTATAATTTTTTTTTTCTATTTCTATGATGAAGGTTTTTGGGATTTTGATGGTGATTGCATTAAATTTGTATATTACTTTAGGTAATATAGCCATTTTAACAACGTTAATTCTTCCAATCTATGAGCATAGAATATCTTTCCATTTCTTTGTGTCTTCTTTTTCTTTTAACAATATCTTCTAGTTTTCAGAGTATAGGCTCTTCACGTCTTTGGTTAAGTTTATTCCAAGGTATTTTATTCTTTATGATGCAACTGTACATTGTATTGTTTTCTTGAGTTCTCTTTATGTAAGTTCATTATTTTCACATGAAGATAAAAGAGATTATTGAATATTAATGTTGTAGCCTGTCACTTTACTATATTGTTTATTTGTTTATTGTCTCTAAAAGCTTTTTACTTTGGTCTTTGGGGATTTTTACATATATATTTTTTACCATGTCATCTTCATATGGCATAATTTTACTTCTTCCTTTCTGTATAATTTGTATAATCTGTATAAATTTTATGTTCTTTTCTTGTCAAATTGCACTGGTCAGGACTTCCAGCACAATATTAAACAGCAATGGGTAGATTGAACAAACTTTCCTTGTTCCTGATCTTAAGAGAACAGCTTTCAGTTTTCCCAACTGAGTATGATGTTGCCTGTGGATCTGTCATATATGACTTTCAACATGCTGAGGTACATTTCCTCTATGCCCATTCTTTGGAGTGTTATTAATATAAAACATAGCAATCAGAGTGTTTCTTCATTTTATCAAATATATTTAATTGGTCTCTTCTTCCAACTGGCTCCTTTCTATATTTCTATCCTCCAAATTACTGATCCTTTTATCTACTTTTGTCAATTCCACTTCCATAGCTTTTGGGGGTATACTTGATCTCATTCATGCATATTCTTCACATCCTGATCTCTGCTAGTTTATTTTGTAAACTTCATTTTATGTCTTCTGTTCATGAATTATATTTTTAACTCATTGATTTGTTTTGCTGCTGCTTCTTGCATTTTGACCTGCTCTTCCGAGTTTTCTTTTATGTCTTTGAGTTTATGATTGCTGCTCTGAATTCTTTATCCACCAAAAAGATAAATTTCTCCATGTCTTTGAAATTGATTTCTGATGGGTGTCATCTCTAGATGAAGCCATAATACCTTGAGATTTTAAAGTATCTTGAATTTTTTTCCCCCTGTGGGATCCTTATAGTTGAGCTGCTTATTTTTGTTTTATTAGCATGTGACACTCTGGTTTTGTTTTATATTTTTTACCTTTGCAGACTTCTGTAGTAAGTACACACTGCTGAATCAGAAAGTTGGAGGATGGCTGCTGGGCAGGTGGAGTGGGTAGGGTGTCACTCTCAAGCTGGGGAGTTACCTGCAGGGAAAGGTGGAGCCTGTCCATGTGCTATACCTGCATCAACCTTCTTCTGAGGGTTCCCAAATCTTGTTCTGGCAATCTCTGTGGTGAGGATGGAGCTTCTCTTGGTTGGAACATGGGTCCCAAGGGGTGGGTGAGGAGTAGAGTTCTCTTGCGTGCTTCTTGCCTATTTCTGACTCATGTGGGAACAAGGGGTCAGACCTCTACCCCTCCTCTTTTGGCTTCACTCAAGCCAAGCGTGTGTGTCTCCAGCAATCTTTTCTCCTCCATCCCTGGGAATCAAGACTGGGCCTGCTGCCGTGTTGGTGGCTCCTGTCTGCTGCCTCTGCTGCAGCCACAGTTGCCATCCAGCTGCCAATAACACCTATATTCCTCCAGATAAACCTTCAAACACTCAGATTGTGTAGTTCCTCAGGTGATCCCCACAATCAGTTGTGTTGTTCTGAGTTTGTCGTGTCCTGTAAGACTGCCGGACAACATTGCTTTCTCAGAAAAAAGTCTATTGTATTATTAGATATGAAGCAGGGAATAACTTCAGTTGCTGAATTTTCTTCTCTCCCTCCGAACCTCCAATGAATGGATATAGTTGTCTTCTATGTCTCTACACTTATCTTCGGGCTTCCTTAGAGAATCCTTATTAAAATAGTGTTTGAGACTTGCAGTTATTTTAAATGCAATCCGCTGTTCTAATGTAGGAGCCCTATTGACATTTTTGTAAGCTTTGGAGGCAGGGAAGTTATTCTATAATTATATGACTAGACCTGAGTCTTTTAATGAACCTAAGACTGTGGGCTCTTAAATTCACAAGTGTGTCTCAGCTCCCTTAGCTCTTACCACATGTGAAACAAGAAAGCTATATATGACTTAAGTTGGAGATTACTCTTCCAATCTTATTTTCCAATCCATCTTCCTAATGAGGCTCTGGTAAAATCCAAGTTTTTTAGGCTTTTGTATCTTTTGAGTTAAGATCACTGTTAAGCACAACATAACTCTCTGGCATATTTCATATTCATTACTTTTCCTCTCTCTATATATAGGAAGCATGAGGAATATTTGTCTGTTCTTTACTAAAAGGACTTAGTAGGGCTCTTGGAGGTAAAACTCAAAAAAGAGTTGGGTCTCAAAGTTTTGAACTCTCAAGCTACCCACACTGAGACTCCAGCAAATTATTAGAGTATAAGTGTTCTTACATGTTCTTAGAAGTAATAGCACAGATAAATGACTTCTGATCCTGCAAGTTCACTTCCAGTAATCTATGATTTTTGTTATCTTTCTCTCTCAAAGTGAGAGAGAGGATGGTTTTATGAGATTTTCTTGGAATATTTTCAAATATTTCTATGAGAAAAAAACAATCACATCTAGTAAGTGTGACGATTTACTGGAAAAACAGGGAAGAGAGACAGACGAGTCCTGTTCACCTCCTCCTAACTCTCCTTTGGTTGGTCCTCTACTCTTCCCTTCCCTCTTCTTGTGACCACTTCCCCAAAATGCCCCATAGTGTGAGGCGCAACTCAGAGGACTGTGCCATTTAAAGTGTCCTGTTTGTGGTTGAGAACTTCTAGGAATAAAGTGAAGGATACTTACTGCCTTCCCTCTTCTTCTTTGCCCACTTTACCCTCAGTAGCAGAAAGAATATACATTTGAGGGGAACAGCTCTCAGAGTATCAGAACTACCTTCAAAGCTCACCGAAGTTAACAGAAACCTCAAAATCAGCTAAGTCAGGAATACAGGTAGAGGAAGAAAAGTGCATGGTGTATACAAAAGAAAGCATGTGCTCTTTCATCTTTTTACTAAGATTGAAAAGATGAGCTGCCCACACCTTAAAAAGTGGGAAAGTATAACAACAGTTCTTTGAAATAAATTTCTTTTTTTGTATATTATTGTTTAGGTCTGCTAATTCTTTAAATAGCTAATAATCATTTAACATGATCCAAGCTGAATGACATGTTCATATTTTAATAAAATAGAGTACTAAAAATATAGCACTGACTCTAGTCACAATGAGATGTTTGGAGTGTTTGAAGCTACATTTTACAGTTCTCCTGATATTTCTGATATTTCTACATGTAAAACAGAGGACTTACCAGAGCCAAGCAGAGAAGCAACTGAATATAGTAACATTCTTTCCTCCCCCCTCATCAGTTTATCACTTAGTATTAGGGTGTCAAAGTTTTGAAGTGAATTTGAAGGATTCTATAGCCACAGAGGCTACAAAATTACATTTGTCGGCAATGCTTCATCCTCCTAAACATGTAATGATGGTAAAGCAGATGTGTTAGCAATACAATATTGATATTTCATGTTAGAACACTTTTACATTAATACAGCTGACTGACTTACATGGTTTATTTTCACAATGACTAATTTTTATAGTCTACCTTTCAATACCTATGTACTTTGACACAAAAAAACTTATAAATAAACTCTGTTTTAATACTAATAACAAACAAGTTAGTTCTTCCCCTGCTAAAAGATGTTGAACATTCCCTCTTTCAAATACTTACAAAGAGAAAGAAGTCAACTCTGTATTTAAGTCTTCTCAAAGAACTTCCAAAGGGAATCTTAGCTGTCTGTAGAACTAAGTAACACAATTAAGTTTTTACATATGATTTATAACTATCACAACTATCTTGGGTAGAAGCTATTATAATCATTGTGTGGATATTGCCTCAATAAAAACAAAAGCTTTACATACTTCTCATTATTCAAACAAATTAATGCTATAGGTTATGTGGCCTCAAAAACAATGTTCAGATCCCTTACCCCCTCAAAAATGATCAGCTCTAAAATACAAATTGTTTGAAATATCATATCCTAAGTCTCTAGAAAACTTACTACATTTTAGATGACAATCTGCTCTATTTCAGTTCACTGATATATAGAAGACACACCACTTGGCCCAAAATACAGAAGTAGTTTGTACTTCTAATTCATCTTGTCCTGAAACAGAAAGCCTTTCCCAGTAAATAAAGGTTTGTCTCCTGGCCTCACTTTCAGGTTTGAAATGATTCTTTCCTTATCTTACCTTTCTTAGAATTTTTTCTTTATTTTTAAAAACCTGATAAACATTATTTAAGATTTTTATTTTTCTTCTCAGGACATTATCACAGAGGCCCACAGCTCACTGCCCTGAAGGCCAATGAGAGGACCCATATTGATGAGAGATGCGGGTTTGTTATTGAGAGGTGACCATTGAGGAAGTGGGAGATCTGTTTCAGATTTACTTCCCTGACTTGGGGGTACAGAGACTATATAGACAAAGTGCCCAAGGTGGGAATGTAGGGGAGAAGGTGAAGTATTTGGGAAATTCCCAGCCTTTAGTGACTGTAGGAAGTGTGGTGCAGACAGGGGGTCTCCTCGCTTATCGGGTCAATCTCAAGTCTTGTTGCCTTAGAGGAAGAAGGCAGTTTCAATCAATTATCTATGTCTCTCCCAGTTTAGTTTCTCAGTAAGCAGATGTCATAGTTTCCTCAATTTTGCTCAATCGCTAGGTTCACTGATTTACTTCCCAGTTATGAATAATGAAAAAAAATTATAAGGTATTTAATATAGAAGGTGCTTTTTAAAGTGCTTATATATATATATTAATATAGGTATACTTCATTTTACTGTACTTTGCAGATGTTGGGATTTTTGAAGATTGAAAACTGTGGTAACCCTCTACTGAGCAAGTCTGTTGCTCTATTTTTCCAATAGTATGTGCTCACTTTATGTCTCTGACATATTTTTGAAACTATCATATCACGTATCACTTTTTCCATTATTGCTATAATAGTGATGTATGGTCAATGATCTTCAATTTAATTATTGTAATTATTTTGGGGAGACATAAACCATGGCCATATGATAGTAGATTAAGTGAATAAATGTTGTGTGTGTGCTGACTATACCAACTGGCTGTTGCCCCATCTCTCTCACTCTGTGGATTCCCTGTTTCTTGAGACACAACGGTATTGAAACCAGGGCAATTATAAATCCTTCAATGGCTTCTAGATGTTCAAGTGAAAGGAAGAGTTACACATCTCTCACTTTAATTCAAAAGCTGGGAATGATTAAGTTTAGTGAGGAAGACAGACTGAAAGCCAAGATAGGCTAAACACTAGCCCTTCTGCCACAGCTAAGTTGTGAAAGCGAAGGAAACATCATTGAAAGAATTTAAAAGTGCTATTCCGGTGACCATGCAAATGATAAGAAAGAAAAGCAGCTTTATTGCTGGCATGGAGAACATTCAGTGGCCTTAACAGACAATAAAACCAGCCACTAAGTCAAAGCCTAACTCAGAATAAGGCCCTAATGCTCTTAAATTCTGTGAAAGCTGACAGAGATGAGCAGACAGCAGAGGAAAAACATGATGCTAACAGAGGTTGGTTCAAGGTTTAAGGAACTAAACCATCCCTTAACTAAAACTGCAAGGGTGAAACAGTATGTGCTTATGTAGAGGCTACAGCAAGCTATTGAGAAAATCAAGCTGTGATTATTGATAGTGTTGCTTCCATTAAACATAATACAACAATACAGCCTTATATGGAGGGAGATATCATATAGGACTTCCATAGCTAGAGAGAAGTCAAACCTGCCTTCAAAGCTCCCAAGGACAGGCTGACTTTTCTTGTTATATGCTAACGCATCTGGTGACTCTAATTTGAAGCCAATGCTTATTTACCATTCCCAAAATCCTAGAGTCCTTCAGAATTATGCTAAATCCACCATGCTTGTGCTCTATAAATGAAAAACCAAGCCTGGATGACAAGCACATCTGTTTACCACATAGTTTACTAAATATTTTAAGCCCAGTGTCGAGATTTCCTGCCCAGAAAAAAAGATTAATCTCAAAACATTGCTACATTGTTGCCCACAGACAATGTACCTGGTCATCCAAAAGCACTTATGAAAATGCCAAGAATATGAATGCTGTTTTCATGCCTGCTAATATGACATTCACTGCTCAGCCTATAGATCAAGGAGTAATTTAAACTTACAAGTTTTATTATTTAAAAGGTATATTTTTTAAGGTTATAACTGCCATAGATAGTAATTCCTCTGATGGATCTGAGCAAAGTAAATTGAAGAACTTCTGGAAAGGATTCACCATTCTAGATGCCAGTAAGACCATTAGTGGCTCATGGGAACATTTGTTATTAACATTAAAAGAGGTTTGGAAGAAGTTAATTGCAACCCTCATGGATACCTCTGAGAGGTTTAAAACTTCAGTGAAGGAAGTAACTGAAGATGTGGTAGAAATACCAGGAGAATTAGAATTAGAAATGGATCCTGAAGACTGACTGAATTACTATAATCTCAAAATAGAACCTGAATGGCCAAGGAGTTGGTTCTTATGAATGAGCAAAGACTGGTTTCTTGAGATGGAATCTACTGGTGAAGATACTATGTACATGGTTAACAATACAGAAAAAAAATAGTATATAAACTTAGTTGATAAAGCAGTAGCAGAGTTTGTGAACATTGATTCTTATTTTGAAAGTTCTACTGTGTGTACAATACTATCAAACACCATCACAAACTACAGAGAAATATTTTGAGAAAGGAAGTCAATGGATGCTGCAAACTTGATTGTAGTCTTATTTTAATGCAATAATTTATTTAAATTTCCACAGTCACCTACCTTTCAACCACCACCCTGATCAATCAGTGGTCATCAACACTGTGGAAGATCCTCCACCAACAAAAAGATAACAACTCACTGAAATCAGGATTCAGATGATGGAAGTATTTTTTAAATTAAGGTATGAACAATTTTTAGACATAAACTATTACATACTTAATAGACTATAGTATAAAATCAACATAAGATTGAAATATGCTAGGAAACAAAAGAAATATCTATAACTCTTTATTTCAACATTCACCTTATTGCAGTAGTCTGGAACTAAATGTACTCTGTTCCAAAGTGTACCTATAAAGTCAATTAATCCTTATAATAACTACGAAGGGGAAAATGTAGACCTACTTTTTTTTTGACATGAGAAAGCTCCAGGAACAGAGGTAACGCAATCAAAGTCAAGCAACTGACTTCAGCATTCTTATTCTTAACTCCAACATTGTGTGGCACTGTCCAATGCACCACACACCTTGATTTCTGAGAATTCTATCCAACCCCCAATCTTTCAGATTCTCTTTTTCTGAGGAATATATCTTTTACCTTATTCATTTTTTAGTTGACTTTAAAAAATAATTAAAATATCATGTCATCTTAAGCAGAGTTTGACATCATAGAGGATGGGAGATAGAAATATGATAGCAAGAGCTGTCATTGACATTGATTCAAGAATCTCGGGGACTTGGTTAGGTCGGGTCTTTTAGCCATAGCAGCTTATTTCCCCAGTTCTTTTCTCCTCTCCTTGAACTCCAACATCTGGTGTTATAAGGGAGGTATATCAGGTTTCTGGGGTCCCCCTCCATGCCTGGTTTTCCCAGGGAGAAACTAGAAGAAAGCAGAGGGAAGCAGCAAACGTTTTTGTAACTCAGCAGCTAGCTGTGATAGATAGTATTCTCTGGCCACACAGAGCTTGATCTGATTCTCTCTGTGGCTATTGTAGAACCTTTATATGGGTGATAAAGGTAGTTCCAATTAATCTTAGCACTTTCTGTCACTAAGAACAAAGAACTTCTTAGAGAGGGCCAATATAATTTTCCTTTTGCTTACAAATAGAAGGAGTCTACAGTGTAAGGGCCTCTACTTGCTTGACTCCTTGGAAAATCCTAATGCAAAATGAAAAATTTCCTTCACTATTTCATTGTAAATGTGAATTTTTGACAATGGATTTTGCACAAAATAGAATACATCTGTACTTTCTTTGAAACTATATTTTGTTACTAAATTCAACTTAATTCCTAAATCAGTAAAAATTGTTTATAGTCAATGAATGTTAAAAATGGCAGAAAATCCATTCCCATTCAAAGGGAAACAGTGTTTCATTTAGACTTGCTACAAGACTGACCATTATAGCAAATGCAATGAAAGTAGTAAGTAGTTAATGCTGCATACATCTTGTGTGACTAAAGTTAAGATCTTATTACTTGTGGGCCTACAGTCCATTAACCTTACATTTTTAGTGTGAAAGAAATATATATATATATATAAATATATATATATATATATATATACACACACACACATATATATAGATAGATAGATAATTATGTTTTACCTGCCAGCACACAACAATACTATTACATATGGAGAAACATGCTTGAATTAATATCTAAAAAGTCTCTAAAATTCCTTCTATATCAAGAGGAAATTTATGAGCTTACCTTTAAGAAAAATTGTGCTCTAGTGAGCTCATCATTTCACTTGGATTTGGATGTGCCTTGAGTGTGCTTTCCTTACAGCTTCCCTCTATGCTGCCCCCTGTATGTTCAGCTCACACTGGTCTGGCATTCTTTCTTGGTGTATGATTTATAAACTTCCCTCTTTCTTCTGCCCTTTTTCCTTCCATTTATTGACTGTGAGGTTGTACTTCTCTTGCATCCTTGTGTTCCTAGAATACAAGCAAAACCTGTTTTATGTCAATTAGGAATGTGTAGCATTTTACAACAAGAGCCTTCTTCCTCCTGGAAATGACCTGAGGTAAATAATCTTCGAGAATATATAATGCTATTGAAGGATATAAAACATAATTCCTAAGTGAAATGAGACATACCCAGACAATATTCAAATGAAATAGCTATTTACCTGATGTGATATATGCTGTACTGAGCTAAAATACCAGGTACGATGGAGATTCCACACAAAGAATTTGGAAGTAGAAATTGTTTTGTTTTGTTTTCTGTTCATTATGTTGCCAAATATATCAAAAATATACAAGATTAAAACTAGAAGCATGGTATATGAGAGTTAAAGTTTGTCCATTATCTGGTCCTATTTCTCCCCTTACAGAGGGGAAGACGAATGCCAAGCTGCTGAGGGTCATTGGACCAATTTGTGTTAAATGCCTTAGAGATATTTGTTACCTCCCCACACTTCATCTCACTCTGACTTTAACCCTGCATACCAATGGGTAATGTTCAATCCAAGTTTCTGGAGGCCTTTCTTATTCCCTGTCTTACCTTTTGAAAAATAGCAGGAAAGGAGGCCATGATCCATAACTCTTATTAGATGGTTTTCCAAACACTGTGGGGTTTACTGATGGCAGTTTCAAGTCTGCCAGTGTAAAAAGCACACTGTGTTATGTGTGTTTTCCAGATTCTCTGTGAAATCACTAGCATTTAAAAGACATTACCTTGACTATCAATTCCCAGGTCTTTGACTTAAAAAAATGTTTTTTTTTTTTCTAACTCCTGCCTTAAAAACAGTTTCCTTTACAACATTTCATTGTACCTTCTGAACTCCTTGCTTCTTTAGACATATCCTGCTCTTGGTGTGACCTTGAAGTATAACTGCTGTGACCACTTACTGTATATTCATTTCTGTTCCATGCAGAGTAGGAGGATCTGAAAAAAGAACAAGAAAAGCATTCACAGAGCTTTCTCATTATTTTAAGTGGATAAAATTAAAAACTTACCAACTAATTAGGGAATGATTAAGAATTGAAGTTTGAGAATAAAAGCAGTGAAATATGACTGAGGAATAAATAAAAGGCTTAAGCCTATTTGGTTTCTTTAGAGAAAATTCACAGTGGGGGTGAAACATGGATTAGAGCCTGAAGGAATGAACCTTTTGATGAGTGAGGAAATAAGAAAGGTCATTGCAGAGGAAAGCAAGCATGGACAAAGGTCAGATCAGAGGTGGGACTAATCATTAACTCTAATGAGACCTGGATGTGTCAGCTAAGTCCAGATGGTAGATGGATGTGCTTGGTCATGAAGGGTTTATAGGCTAGGCAATAACATTTAATTTTGACATAACAGTGACATGAGAAAGAACTCTGAGAATAATGTTCCTCAAAGTGCAGCCTGCAGACTACCCACCTAAGACTCTGTGCTGTGCTCTCTGAAAAGGCACCCTTTGATAACCACCACCACAATAATGCAGACCAGTTATATCAGTCCACACCACTCTCTAGTGCTACCTTTGTGTGATAACACCCTTCACTTCCTCCTTACTTATTTCATGTGTTGAAACTCATAGAACTGTACATAAAAAGGTCCAATTTACTCAACATTCATTTAAAACACAAAAATATATGCAAGATTATCCTCACTTACAAAAATAAATGGCATATTTCTGAGCTTCATATCTTATGAATGACAAGCAAAACCTTTGGCAATGAGCTCAGATATCTGCATTTTGAAAAAACAGGTTTTTGCAGTAACAGAGGGAGATCTACGCTATGCAAATATTTTCCACCTTAACCTGCCTTGCTTCCTCAAACATAATTATGATATTATTTTCATTTTTTGAGAGGTGGGGGGTGCCAATTCTTAAATCTCAGGCAACATATTTATATTACCATTTCTGGCTACATCACCAACACATGACATTTTTTGACTACACATATTATATTTATGATACGAAGCTTGTGTTCTCATACTACTGTGAGACTCTGTCCAACTTTTAAACCTTGGAAACTGAAGATTCACATTTTCAAGATTAAAAATATTTTTATTTCTTTTTGTAGTCATACTGAATATGTATATAGTATATTCTAATAGCTAGCAATTAAGAAAACACTTTTAAATCACCACGTGTAATTATGATTTACTCTCAAAGCAGGGAAGATGCAAGAATTTTTATGAATTCTATGATCTCTGGAACCTATGATAAAGGAGAATAATAACTTCTTTGACATATGCTGAAATATTCCAAAATTTATTTTTATAACTTTAATATGTGCTATGTATTGTTCTTACTGCTAGGAAATAGCGATAAACAAATAAAAAACAATCCCTATTCTGAGGAAGCTTAAATTTTAATGGGGAGATAAAAACATTTAAAAATTCAGTGATATAGATTCTAATGACTGGTAGCGTAAGTGTAGAGAAGAAAAATGATAAAGTTAAAAAGGTAATTAGAATAAAATGGACACTATTCTAGAAAGGTAGATTAAGAAAGATCTCACTGAAGAAGAGTCCCTTAAACAGAGTCTTGAAGGGAGTGAAGGTTAACTACGTGCTTATTGAGGATGGATATTCTGAAGTGAGAGGAGGCTGTCATGTTTGACAAACTCCAAAAATAACATTGTGGTTAACAAAAATGTGAGAAAGGGAAGAACAATAAGAAATGAAATAGGAGTATGTGGTGATCAGTGGCCAAAACAGAGGTACTTGTGGGTTATGGTATGAAATTTTGCTTTAAGTATGATGGGAAGCCATTGAGTTTTGAGTAAATAATATGCTCAGCTTTACATATTAAAAACATGACTCTGGATGCTGTCCTTAGAATATATAGGGACATTCAGAGCAGAAAGAATTAGGAGGCCTCTGTAATGGTTCAGACATGAGATGATGATAGTGGTAGGAGGTAGAGCAATGAAAGAAATATGGTCTAGTTGGATTTGGAGTTCAAGCTCTTCCTTCCCAAAGGTGTACTGTCTTCTTCCAGGAGAGGCTGGGCTTATGGGGTTTTTCTATGTCAGCCTATAGCTTAGCTATACTCTGGGTTTTGCCTTTGTCTTAAGGGTTGGTGCCACTGTTGTGAACTTTCTTTATCTTGGTTTACCGCTTCATTTTCTTGGACTACCTAAGGAAATGTACGTGAGAAAAGTTGTTGGAACTCTTCTTATCCAGATAAAATTTGTGAGTCACCACATTTGATTGATTATTTGACCTTGGTATAAAATTCAAGAATGAAAATAATTTTCCTCAAAACTTTGAATGTATTTCTTCAACATCCCTCAACAATTAGTATCACTTATTCTTGACAACCATATTTTCTCTGCTTTCTAAAGGTCATTTATTTTCTGCTCTAAGGTGTTTAGCTGCATTTCTTCTAAAATTACTCAGACATTTTACAGTGATATATGTGCTAGTATGTCTTCATTAATTCATTCATATGTAGGCAATTGGTGAAAACTTTCAATCTGAAGACTCATGTCCTCATTCCATCCTGGGAACCTGTCTTGTATTCTTATTTTGATAATTTCTGTGTTGTGTTTCCTATGTTCTCAGTTTTGGAATTCCATGTAGTTTGATATGTAACCATTTTAATGATTCTTTAAAATGTAATCTTAGTTTATACATTTTGGCCATTCTCCCATGATAACAAATGAAATTAAAACTTTCTTTGTACTGTTTCATCAACAAATGTGTCTCCATTAGATGTATAATAGTTTTCTGTTGCAGTTGTAGCAATTTACCCCAAGCATATTGCCTTAAAGAAATACAAATTTATTACATTAAAGTTCTGGTGGTCTAAAATCCAACACACATATCCCAGGACTAAAATGAAGGTGTCAATGGGGTTCTCTTCCTTTCTGGAGATTCTAGAGGAGAATCTGTTTCCTTGGCTTTCCCAGCTTCTAGAGGCTGCTTGCATTTGTTGGTTGATGACCCCTTTCTGATTCTTAAAAACCAGAAATGTTCTATTTCCCTTCTCCAATCTATTCTATTTCCCTTTCCTGCCTCCTTCTCATTGTGTCTCTGTATTGCCAAGTCAGAAATAGTTCTTTGTTGTTAAGAAGTCATATAATAGTATTGGGCCAACCTGGATAATCCAGAATAGTCTCCCCATCTCAAGACCTAAACCACTCATTCTCAGTACCTTTTGCCATGTAAGGTAACATAACTATAGGTTATGAGGATTAAAGTATGGACATTACTGTGGATCATTTTTTTGTTAATTAAAAATGTCTACCAGAAACTTAATGAATTACCTACACATTCTGATATTCCTCTTCTATTTATTTTTTCATGCCATTGGCATATATAACACTTTTTATAATCTTATAATGATCTTACTGTGGTTCTTGGGAGGAAGGATTTAAATAGATGAGCTTACTTTGACATAGTGAATCAGAAGACTTTCCCCAGGAGTTTTTACATGTTTATTATTATTATTACTTAAAGGAAAGGTGCAGGGAGGAATGAAGATGAATAGGTAGGCATACAGGAAGAGAGAAGAAGAAGAAGTTTTTATTTTATTTAGTTGTTCACCTTGGTTGTTCTCTCCTGTCTAGGGACACAAACCTGAGTCACTGGTATAGATGTGGGGTATGTGATGTCCATTATTATTTAAAAAACACTATCATATAGTCTTTTGAGTATAGGGAAAATAAAATTAAACTTTTAAAATATATTTTAAAATTTATTTTGTATTCTCAAAATGATGTCATTTTGCATTATTTTGTAATTTAAAATTAAAATATACTACAAATGGAATTGCTTTATTTAAGCTACTTAATTATAATTAATGCTAACTCTTAAGCCTGAGTCTTATGTATAACACATTTTTATATCTGAGCATGTGTGTCTGTAATTCTAAGCAGAAGTAATATGTAAAAGTAATACCAAATATTTTTCTGGAGAGACAAACTTTTTTTCAAAATAGTTTTAAATTTATGAAGAAATAGGGTTTACTATAAAATATTTAGTTCATATATATAGTTTAATGATTTTATATATTGAAAATTTCTTATGCATTTTCAATTCCTTATCAGAAATTGTGCATTTTATGTAGTTCAATAAAACTTCAAAATACCATTATTATCAGAAACCATTATGTTTTCCAAACTGCTGTACAGAATCCTGAACCCCTGGTGAGATTTAGTAGCTCTTAAGAAAACATCTTTGCTCTGTGGGCAAATAATTTGGAAAAAGCACTCTAATTTCCTCATGAATATTCAAAAAGTATATTGAAACAAATACAGCAAAACAAACACATTCTTAAACCTTTTGATCATTCTAAAATATTATAAATATATGTGGACAAATATTTTTTTGAGTATTATCCCTTAACAGCTCATGTGAAACTAAATCTCTGAAACACATTTGAAAGTGTCATTGCAGCCAGTAGCGCTAATTGTTTTGTGCTAAATAATTTGACTTTCTCACATATGAATGAAATCCAGAGGATAATAACAGAGACACAGAATTGCAAATGGACAAAAATTAGTAGTTGTGTTTGGTGGCATGAGGTCAGGTGCTCTGTTGTCCTCCCTTTGGTTCTTCCACTAGCTGACGACACTCACAAATGGCATCCGTTCCCAGAGCTGTTCAACTGAAAGTTCTGCAGGACCTCCACAGGTGTTCCAGAATTACCCAGTAGCTGACAGCACACTTTCCCACTTTATTCTACTCTTTCAAGGGTTACTGGCATAGCTTTGAGGTAGAAGACATTGCACAGAAATGTGGTGGGGCATAAAAAGATTTCTTCCTTTTGACTCTTCTCTGTAGACACCATGGCATTTTGTTCCATGAAAGAACCAGACATTTCTCCCAGGCAACACTGTGCAGATGGTTATAATTCTACTTATTAAGTACTTATTTGCACCTCTAACTAAGTTCAGAAAATGTTTCAGGATATTTTCAAAATCACATAAATAATAGCAATATTTAAAAATGAATATTATTGTGATCTACATATTTACCATGATTGGGCTGTAGTGCAGTGCTATATTTTCTAGAAACCAATTGCCAACACAGATTCCTAGTCACTTATGCTAGTCACAATATCTACTGGAAAAACACAAATCAACTGCTTAATAAAGTCACAACTATTCTTTAAACTAAAATCCAACTGGATTTCATTCTGAGTCTTTATAAAGAGAACACTTCATGACGTAGTCAACAGTATTCTTAACGTACAACTAATTTCCTAAAGATCATTCCTTTAAAAATGTCAATAAAAGCTTCCATTACCATGACTAACCATAATTTAGCAACAAGTCTTTGTGTATATGTGTGGATAGCAGCTTGTAATTCAGGGCTAATTAGATATTGAATTCCTGGCTGAACTTGAAGAGGGTTTAATTCCAAGAACCCAACCCACTGCCCTCAATTTACCAAATGCCAGCAAATCTTTTTGGAGATGATAATTATTCCTCAAAGGAAGAATGCATTCAAGAATGTAAAGGAATGATTTTTCTGCTTATAAAAGGTTCATACTGCTATTGTGTTATTATTGTGTTATTTAGACCACTCCAAATCTGCTATCTTAGACCCTACACCAATGGGAATGAAATAAAATTATATCACTAGCCAAGGCGTGATCTGAAGTGTTACTCTGTGGTTTTTGACCACTTCATATTTCATAATATAGATCTCAAAAGCACAAAATTGCTATTTTCAAATATCTTTTTAAAACGTCTAAAGATTTGTCCACAAGTCTCTTTCTCTCTGTTGCCAATAAATACAATATGGCTGTAGCTTAGGAACTGGTACATAAAGAAACTTAATATTCAAGTTGGTGCAGTATATTTACCCAAGTCATTGAGGTAGAATATAGCAGAACTGAGAACTGAAGCCAGGTATGTCTGACTTTACATTTCATAATTTTAACTATTGCAGTGTGCTGAAGAGATCCTGTAGCGCTTGAGCTATCTGCTTTTCCTCACAAAGAAAGAACTGGAAAGAGTCATGTAAACAAAATGAGCTTTAACAATTTGATATTCAATAATTCAGGAAATTCAGGTATTTTAAATCTGCTCTGATGCTCCAGGATCTCAGGCCTTCTCTCTGTTGTCTTGTCAGATGGCTTTTCTCAGTGGCAACTGCTGTGCTGTACTTCAAGGACAGCATGTCTGCTGTAACTTTTGAATTCCAGGGGCACTAACTTTCACAGGAGGGTCTACATCTCTCATTTATTTTGTGTCCTCTCCCTTGCTATTTAAGTTGACAGTCAGGTTCTAAGTTTTCCTCTCAAAGGATTATAGGTATTGAACTACTTTCATTTTTCTTTTTACTTTTTTTTCTTTTCTTTTTTTTTAAGTGATAAAGGATCAAGATAGCTTTCTATCCTCTCTCCCCAGCAGTCCCTTGGCATACTCTATGAAACGCTAGTTGGAAAATCACACTCCTACAGTGTGGGTTAGATAACTGAAATTCAATGCAGCAGGGAGAAAATCAGTTCTGGAGGTCTATTTCTCTGCAAATTCTTTTTTTAGGATTTTGACCTAAGATCTGCATTGGAAAAGACAGGAACAGCTAGAAGACAGGAATAGGATCCTCTGGAATCTGCTGAATTTAAATGATTACATCCCTAATCTATATATCTGAGAGTCAGATTATCTTGCACACATACCCGTGGCTTGCTATTCTTTAGATGTTCTTTTTGATGTCATGCCCGCCTATAAAGCATCTTTAGCAAACACCATTTGAGGGTTAGATATACAGTGTCCATATTAATGTGAGAACTTATCAAATAGCTTTTGAAAAAACTCTAAGCAGGCTGACAACCACATTATCCCCTTCGTAACTGTTTCTGACATGATGTCTTCAGGCACACATGTTAACAGGACACATTTGTCAATGAAGAAAATCTACCACTTTTTTTGTGGAAAAATCTAGCTTTAATAAATATATTCTCTTCTGACAAGAATAAGACTGCCATTAGCCAGAAAGAGAAAGCCTAATTTTAAAGTCTAATTTTCTGATTCATTGAATATAGCAGACAGAGAATGGAGCCCAATTTCACAACGTTATAAGATTTTGAGGAATGTGAATGGCAAAAAGACATTGTTAATTTTCTTATTACCTGTACATGATGTCCCTGGGACAGTAAAAGTATGATAGAAAAGGGAATGTGAGAAAGAGGTATATGATATAAATGATGTTTGTAAAACTAATAAGGTATAAGTGAAGAATCAATTTCTGCTCCTCAAATTTGTTTCTAGTTTTTGTCTTTGCCTATTAAGCTTCATAGAACAATAAATGACATACAGACGTCAGTTTTAGCAAAAGGAAAATACTTGCACTACAGAGGCAGAAATAAAGTTAATCTAGAATACTAACATATTAACATATAAAAATAATTCAATAGATAATAGAAATATATCATATATAAGGAGATTATGATATGCATGTTATTTTATAAGCTTATATTTGAAAACTTATAAGAATCTGATATACTGTTAAAGTTGCTTGAAACCACTCAGGAGGTACCAAGAAAATCAGGATATTTTAAAATGCACAATGTCCAACATTCAGTTAAAAAAATCACCATTAATATGCCCTTTGCAACTATCATGATGGAATTGGAAAGGATCATGTTAAGTGAAACAAGTCGGAAAAAAAGAGAACCACAGCATGGTTTCACTCATATGTGTAATATAATGAAATGAAACAAATAAATAGATAAACCCCAGCAAAAGCTCTTAGGAAACAAGATGATGGCCAGGCTGGTGGGAGGGGGAAGGAATGAAAAGAAGGGACAAGGTGGTGGCAAAGAGCACTGGAACTCTGGTGGAGGTGTGGTGTGAAATATAGACTGATACAACACCTACTCAAAAATTAAAGTGAACAAAATATATAATAAATATCAATTTATATACATATATATATACCCCATATTCATCATAATATTTTCAATAGCCAAGATTTGGAAATAACCTAAGTCCCATCAAAATGAAAAGAGACAGAGGACATGATATATGTATACACCCAACCATAAAAAGATGAAATCTTATTTGTGACAACACGGTTGGAATCTGAGGGAATTATGTTACATGAAAAAAATCAGAGGAAGAAAAAGAACATATGATATGGCTCATATATGTGGAAGATAAATAAACAAAATAGAAACAAACTCTTTGATTACGAGAATAGAATAGTGGTTACCAAAGGGGAATGAGGATGGGGGTTAGCTAAATCCAACAAAAGGGGTTAACTTTATGGTGTTGGATGAACACTAGAGGATTGATGGTAACCATAATGCAGTGTTACAGGAGTCGAGTTAATATGTTGTCCACTTGAAGCATATTTACCGTTATAAACCAATGCTGTTTAAATATAATTTATTTTTTAAAAGACTGATAAGGGCAAGTATTGGCAAGGATTTGTAACACTGGAACCCTCACATACTGCTGGTCAACTGGCAAAAGGATACCACTTTGTAAGGGTATTTGGTCTACATGCCCACCTTAAGAAATGTAAAATTGTATTATATAATCATATCTTTATTAACCCAAACTGGAAAAAAACTCAATATTCATCAATATTCATCAAATAAGTTGTGGTTTAATCATGCAGTAATATTCATCAATCTTTGGTAGGTGATACAAGTCAAGTTAGTTTTGCCTGCCTTAGATCTTTACTTAAATGGAATCATGCAACATATATTTTTATGTCCAGCATCTTTCATGCAATAGTATATTGGGGAAACTCATTCATGATACAGCATATAGAAATTGCATATTTTTTCTCATTGATGAATAATGTCATTTTTCTGTACATTTCTACATGTTCTAATTCATATATATATATACATAAATGTTATATATGTATGTATGTATGTACACATTTGTGCTTTTCTATTGCATATATATGCATATGTAATATGCAACAATTGAAATATGCATGTATATTATATGCATATTATATAACAAACTATAAAATATAAATATAATAATAATTTATTTTTATGTATTACATTAATATTATGGAGTTCATTAAAAATATAGACCAGAAGAATTATGATGGGGAGCTAAGATTTCATTGCATAGAATGAAGAAATAATGAATCAATGAAATCTGTTTGGGCTTGTTTTCAGGTTCTCAGTGATTACTAAAGACTACCTTACTTTATTCTTTCACAATAATGAAAATGGGATTCTGAAGGAAGAAGTTCCTTTTGTTCTGTTTTCTAACTTTTGATTTCTCTTTTTCACACATACACTGCATCCAATCCATTAGGTATATCACCTGCTGTATTTTAAAACATATCTTGTTGGATCTACCTTGCAATCCAGCAATCCCACCCTAGTCATACATCTGAAAAATAAAACAAATTTCTAATCAGAAAATATGTATACACCCCTTCTGTTCATAGGGGCACGGTTCACAAACAGCCAAGATGGAAACAATCTAAATGCCCATCAACAAATGAATGGATAAAGAAATTGTGATATATGTACTCAATGGAATTCTACATAGCAGCAAAAAAGAAAAAACTGTAGCCTTTGCAATAATCTGGGAGGAACTGAAGGCGATTACGCTAAAGAAAGAAAGAGAAGTAAAGGATGGTTACACTCATATGTGGAATATAAAGAAACAAAAAAATAAACAAAAATGTCTGAACAAAATTCAAAGGACTCAAGACTGTTTCCACACTCATTACTCAGAATAAGGTAAACATGAGACTCAATCTTCCTCCTTGTTCTGAAGAGGTAATGTGAGAAGATGCTATAGAACAGAGTGGCCTAATGGTAATTGATCTTGATTAACAAATTCAGCCAGTTTAAAGAAATTACTCTTGGGAAGGAAGACTGAGAAATAAATATCTTCAGGAATATTTTAAATGTACTGACCTTTCCAGCTCAGTTTTCTGCTCATACTCAGAGAAGCTGAGTATGCTCATACTTAGCTGAAGCCCATCTGAAAGGAACTGTTAATAAAGTCTATTTATTTGGTTCACAGTGGCCGTACAGGAATAGAATAACATAGAAGAAGGAAGAAAGTATAGAACAAATTTGTTGTAAGGAGATGCATCTTCGAATGGGGCCTTAACTTTGTTTTCTTTTGTTCAATTTTCCACAAAGCAGAGCTATTTTTCTAAAGCTTAAGACAGATCATGCTACTAGAAAACCTTCTAACAGCTTCCAGTCTCAGCCTAAGTAAGATCTAAAGCTCTTCTAATGGGCTAGAAACCACTAAGGAACCTGGTCCTCTCACATGACTTTATCTCTAATAATTTCCCTTGAACATGATCCCTAAGTAATATGAATCTTTTCTGTTCCAAAGACACCAAGTTTACTACCAACTCAGCAACTTAATTTCTAATCTTTCCCTGAAATCTTTCACCTTACCCCACCCAACCAGACATATACACAACTTCTTCCTGTGCTTCCTCAGGTGTCTGCTCAAAAGTCACCAAAGAGACCTTGTTTAAACTTTCCATATGAAATATCATATTAATATTAATTTCTACACTCTAATTATACTTTATTGTTTTCCTGGCACTTAATTGCATCTGGTGTATTTTTATGTTGTTTATTGTCTTCCCCATCACTTCAGACTGCAGGTACTATGAACAGAGGGATATATTTTTCTTTTGTTTTATCCCTAGCCCCTGATTGTGACTTACACATAGTAGACATATGTATATGTGTGAAGAAGATAACTTCTGTAATGAACAATCCCAAATGGCCACAATATAACTTATTTTTCACTCTTGTTACAATCCAAAGCAGGTTACTGTGGGGTAATTACTAAGGCATCAATACTAATAAAAGCCAAATGTACTACAGATACATCCCTATAGATAAACCACAAAAAGGTGTATATCATTGTTTTTAAGAAACTCCCAGTACTGAAAGAATGATGAAACTCTGAATATCTTGCACCCTAATTTTAAATGATCAAAATCTGCCCTAATCTCACATAACAGAGTTTTCAGTTAAGGGAGGAAAGATGGTATGGGATGCAGACAGACCAGACAGAGAGACAGAGACAGATATTTATTTATTAATTATATATTTATATTATGTAATATTTAATATATATCTTTTTTTCTAATTACCTATGAGGACACTAGGAAAGGTAAAAGGTGGTTACACTCCCTAATTTCTGAATAAATTATTGTGACTGTATTTAAAATTTTCATTTCTCTGAAATCTTTTTTGGAAACCACGAGGTGATTTTTTTTTGTCATAACCTTGACTTGTACATGCTACTGAAGAGGCTCTGGTGTTTCTGGGGTTCATCTTTCATGTATATATTCCAATCAATGCAATATATAACTGTGATCTTACATTTTGATTTCTGCATTGTCATTTGTTAATACCTATTTCTAGGATTCTTTAAGGGAACTCACATTTTTGCAGTACAATGTTTCAGTGAGAATAATCATTTTGACACACATAATACAAAAAATACACATAATACAAAAAATATGTTGAAATATCTCAAAGAATCATGTCCTTGACAAAAAATAACTACTACTTTAATGTCTCAAGACTTAAAAGGGTGAAATTGTGAAAAGTGTTACAAATTCTCGAATCAATAAGTATGCAAGTAGGATATAACTAGAAAAGATAATAGTATAAGAGGAAGTTACCAGGAAGGCACAAGACAAAATCCTTTCTTGCAGGAATTCAATTTTATAAGTATTGAACTTTATAAAGAGTGACTAGTTCAAATATACAATAGATTCGAGTTTTGTGTTTTTTTAACAAAACAAATATGTAGTGGACTCATTCCTGAAAATCTACTAGATGACTCTAAGACTTTCTTTTTAGTTTAACTATCTAAAGTGAATAGTTCTGTGAGCTCACCCTACCTTACCCAACTGAAGTAGCTTTTTCATATCTCACTCTTTTAGCAGACTAGTTTTCCAAAGAGTAGTATTTCATTTATCCTACTGAAGGTATGATTTAAAAAAAATAGTGATTTTTATGCTTGCAATTTTTGTAATGTCTTTAAAATATACATTTGTGTTCTCAAAAAACAAAATCATGATATTTGCATCATATTTTATATTTTCAAAATAAGAAAAAAAAAGTGAACAATTTCAAGCATTATGTCTAGGCATCTTCATAATGTGCCCAAATTAGATATATCTTTGAGCTATACACATTTCCAAAGAAAATGTAAATAAGCTCCAGATCCTTAGTGATTTTTCAAACATAACACAAATTTCATTCTGGAAATTTTATTTCTAAAATAAAAGCTATTATATACGTAAAGTTTTGTGATCTGCAGTCCAACTCAGTTGTTGTTATCCAGGAGAATTTTTGTGTATGAGACGAGGCCAACATAACCAATGCCAACAGACAGATACTAGGCAATTCACCAGTTTCCCACTTTGCTTAAATGATCCCTTCACACAACCCAGACTTATAGCAATTTTGAGAGCAGAAAACTATGCCTAGCTTCCAGTGGACTACTGGCTGTGGAAAATAGTCTAAACAGTTTATACAATCCTCTGCTTCTAAACTCAAGCTCATTTCCTCTATGGTAGAAACAAAGAATATTTTTTAGTTCAACATTAGAGTTTTTATTAAAGGAGAAATACAGTTTAATAGCTTATTTTTATATAGCAGGTTTACTTTTCATGTTTGGAGATTTTCCAGTGGAATAGAAAAAAAAGGATTGTTTTATATCACTTTCTAAATAAGATGGCTTTTTAAACTGAGAAAATTAAGAACTATAGCATATTTTATTGCCAAGTTCATGGAGAGCTTAACATTGCCATATGTCATAATACTTACCTCAGAGCATAGTGACTTACAAAATATTTATTTTATCCACCAGTGGGCTCATAGAGTGGATAAACCACCTTTTAAAATTTTTTGCAGAAAAAATATATTTATCCATATGAAGTTAGTAAGGTGGAGATTTTATTGAAGGACAGTCAAAGGGAGCAGAAAACAGGTTATACACTAACGATACCTGGGAATACTACTCTACTGGTTACTCAGAAATGTGGAATGGAGGTTCTCAGGAGACTGATGTCCTGTACAATTGAGTTCATCATCTCCCAAACTCATATCTAAAATTTTCCCATTATTCCTCCAAAACGGAAATGTTAAAAAAAAAATTGGCATTATGTTGTCCCCATCTCATATACAGAAATTCTCTTGGAAAACAAAACTGAGTTACATTACGGACCACAAAACTATGTAAATAATAGCTTTTATTTTAGAAAGATAATTGTCAATTAAATTTGTGTTGTTTGAAAAATCACTAAGGATCTGAGCCCGTTTACAACATTTTCTTTGGGAATGTGTATAGTTCAATGATATCTGTACTTCTGTTCTACATTTCTGTTCCACATTGCCCCCCAGTTCATTTAAATCTGCTCTAGATATTTTCCTTACTCCCTTAACTTCTCTCCCCTCCCCTTTTCCCTTCTCCCCACACCCTCTCCTCCCCCTTCCCTCCCCTTCCCAATTATCTTCAAGTTAGGGAACTGTCCACCGTAAACTTTACGAGATTGGTTCCACATTCTTACGTGTTCTTTCCTATTGCATCTAATATTAGAAAACAGAATTTCCCAATATTTTACAACTCTTTAGAATCATGCCCCAAAACTGCAATATGAGAGAAATTATTCTCTTAAATTCCCTCCAATCCAAAGTCCTCTCAGTCTTGGCGTCTTCATTTTAGAGGATAACCATAACAGTGATATCTCACACTGTTCTGTCTTCAGTCTTCACAACAGAACCCTATGAGGTTGATACAACTATTGTCTCCATTTCCTTTTACTGAAAAGGAAACAAGTAAGAAATTTCTTAGGGGCACATTTCTTGAATCCAAGATTCAAGCCCCACTATGTTCTAACTTCAGTGCTTTGCTGAGGTGAATTCTCTTTTCTAGACTCTCTCCTCCTGACATTTCTGTTCACTGCCAGCCCCTGTTCTTGTCCTGCTCTTCATGTGCCAACAATGTTCTACAGAGCACACTTCAACCTTAATTTCTGAGCCAAAATCCAATTTTACCCTATGTGTTCTATGCTACACAATTGACATCACATTGTGTAATCTGAAATAGTTGCAAGAAATTATTCATCAATAAAATAATATATCACTTGTCCAAGTATCTGGAATTCTTTAACACAAATAAGGATTTTGAATTTGTGATACATAACTGTCCTCCAGGTTTTATTACATTTTGATAATGTTTAATGATGAATTAACTAACTGCACAAAGAAATACTCATTCCTTATAAATTTATTTCACATATAGAAGCTACTAAACTTTTAAAAATCCTCTAATGAATTAGATGACTCAGCAATAATTTCATAGCACCACAACTTTACCCTTGCAATATCTGCTTTTTAGATGAAGACTTGAACCTTTTTAGATCAGTACTCATTAAATTAGGCTCTGGTGAAGGACTACTACCTGCTACACTTAGCTCTGTCAGCCCAGCCCTGATGATAATAAATCTTTGCCATATTTTTACCGTGACAATAAAAAATCTATGGCAAACCATGCTGAAACTAGGAGCTAGATAACTGAAAATGTCAAGAGTTTTCTTTAATGATGTGGTCACATTATTTTATTAACACATTTTGACATTAAGTGATCATTGCTATTGATTTATGAGGCATATTTTAATAATAAAAATTAGAATTATTAATACATTATTAATTGAAATGAGAGCTTCATAAAGGAGAATTTATAATAATTATCTAAATATAAAGAAAAATGGGTAGTATTGAGTCTCAAAAGAGCCATAAGAGTTTAGTTTGTGTGTCTTGCTGTTGTTTCATTATTTTGTTTCTTTTTTGATGGCAGGTAGATAATAGTTATGACATATGAAGAAAATTAAAGCTCTGTCAAATTTAAAACATATAAGACATCATATATATGTCTATATATATATGCTCCTTTATTGCTTAAGACTAACGATTTAAAATATTAATGTCAATTTAATTTAACTTACTAATTTATTAATAATTAAACTTATCACAATAGATACTTATAATTGTTTCATTAGAGAGATTAGTATATTCATTAATATTAGTGATATGAAAAAGAACCCATGTTTTAAATTAAATTCAACTATATGGGCTTAATCCTGTACGAGCTATATCCCTCCATAATATGAATATTTCTTTTCATCTCTTGAGAGATGAATTGAATAGTAGAAAATATGTTTACCCCAAGGAAGCTGAACAATAGTAAGAACAGTTTTTCAGAGTTATCAAATACTGTTAATGTGTGTAAGATTATCCATCTGTTCGTGAGCTTATTATAAGTAGAGTACAATTATTGTTTACTTCATGTTCTGGACACTTGAAAAACAAGAATCGAGAATCATTTTATGGTTTCTGTTAAGCATATTTGTATGTCATTTTCAATGAAAGAATATATATATGCATATATACATATATACATATATATACATATAATATATGTGTATGTATATATCTTTCACAAACACATGAAATAATATTGGTCTTCTTTCTGTGATAAATTATGAGTTCCTTAACTCTGAATCATTTTAGTTTTAGTGTAATTACAGTCGTTAAATTAGTTAAATAAATCTTCATATATCAAAATTTGATTCTTTTAAGTATTAACTGCACAGTTATAGCATCCTCGGTTCAGCAGTTCTTTTACCTTAACCCAATGAAGAAGAATCTAATGGATGGTTTCTAAATTTAGGCATTTTTATGCTGGAATAGGCCTTTTAACATATTCTAAATAAGTTCTAGGCTATAGTTTTTGTTCTTGTTGTGCTTACTGTGGTGACTGACTATATATTTTTAATTAAAAGAAAATGACCAGTTGCTCTATATAATAGTTTATGTCATCTTAGAGAACCCAATTCATCAAAAATCAAATCCATTTAGGTTGCCCAAGAGCAGTCCTCTTTAGGACATAACAAAAAACTAAAAATATAATGGTAAATATAATAATTGACAACCACTATGAATACATTATTTCAGAATAAAAATGTTTTTATCAAAAATAAATACTGTTGGAAAATGCCACACACAAAAAGGGGGAAATGTTTTAGCAGATGAACCTATTAAACAGCCTACTCTGACAGAAGTCTTTATGCAAGAGCATCTTATAGAACATAAAGTCAAATACATGAAGAGGTTCAATGACTCCATCATAGATACTCTAAATCTGTCTCCTGAATTCTGAGAAGAAACACTAGAAACTATCTTATTTGAAGATGTACATGACTAAGATGTGGCGAAGCCAGGAGGGTCAACAGGTAACATGTGATAAAACTTCAAATAAACACTTCTGAAAATTCTCCATAAGATGATGGATCACAATAATGACAAAGTGACCCCAATATCAAATAATTATGAATAAAATATATAAGGCTAAAAAAATGTAGCTTCATTCACAGCTAATATAATTTTGGAAACAATATAAAGGCAAGACAGATTGTAGCTATGTTCTAAGGAAAAATGTGAGCATTTTCAATGGAATTGTATATAATGAATTCTCTCTTGGTTATATACATATACAAATACCAATATATTTATTTTCTGAAAGGTAAAAACATACTTGTGTGAAAGCAGCCACAGAATAGATTATAACTAAAAAAATATTAACTATGCTATTCATTATGTAGAACATCCTAACTATTCTATCCATGGAAGATATTCATGAATTCTGCAAGTATTTGCTCCTTACTCAAAAGTTAATCACATGATAACTCTACAATAGTATTCCTAAGTTATCCAATTTGAAAAAAAATTATGCAATGATATGGTATACTGACTTTACTAGACTATCTCCTAGTGAGGGGTGGTAGAATGACATGTTCTTATTCTGACTGTCCACAGCCCATGCTCAGATGCTGGAAAACTTAGAAACCCATCTAACAATTCAGACCAATAACAAAACTATGCCCAGGATAGGGTAAAGAAAGCACATGAAGCCAAAATTCAGATTATCCAGTTCACCTCCAAAATGGCTCAAATTGAGGAAGATAACAGAAACTTACCAGAAAATAAATGAAATGACACTGAATGATACCCTCACAGATAGAGAATTCAGTATGGTAGTCATCAAAAGAAAAAAAAAGATCTGTATGAGGCACAATTATCTATCCAAAGGCAAAAACAAGACCTCAGGAAACAGATAATAGATTATAAGAATTATGAGGCTATAGAGAAATAACATACAGAACCATTAAATATGAAATATAGTCAAATAACAGACAAACATGGAAATCGTCATAAAGTCTTGAGCTCACAAAAAAAAAAAAATCTCAAATTAAAGACAAAAGCAAAAAGATAATCCTGATGGACCAGGAGAGAGAAAAAGCATCAATGGAAAATGAACAAACCCTACGAGAAATATCAGATAATATGAGAAGAACAAATATAAGAAAAATTGGCATCCTTGAAGGTGAAGAGAGAAAGGAGCAGAAAATAAAGTCAGTAGCATTCCTGTATACAAACAATGAAGCAGAGGAAAGAGGAATTAGGAAAGAAAGTCCATTCTCAATAGCACCAAAACCAGATCAAATACCTGTAAATAAGCCTAACAAAGTTGGTGAAAGACCTCATTATTGAAAACTATGACTTTAAAGATATATAAGACATAAAGAGATGGAAGAATATTACATGTTCATGGATTGAAAGAAGTAACTTAATTAAAATGGCCATCCTTCCCAAAGTAATATACAGATTTAATGCAGTACCCATCAAAATTCCAGAGATATTTTTCAAGGAAATTGAGCATATAATACTCAAGTTTGTACAGAACCACAAAAAAGTCTTAAATAACCAAAACAATCCTGAGTGGGGAAAAAAAAATGAATTATGCTTCCCAACTTCAAACTATACTACAAAGTGATCATCATCAAAAGAGGATAATAATGGAACAAAGGAAGACACACAGATCAGTGGAATAAAAGTGAGAACTCAAAAATAAAGTCACACCTATCTGGGCAGTTAAACTTTGACAAAGAAGCCCAGAGCATACAAAGGAAAAAGGAACATCTATTCAACAAAAATGAAATTGGATTACTCATTAGTGCTATACACAAAAGTTAAATAAAAATGGATCAAAGAGCTGGATATAAAACTCATAACCAAAATATATTTAGAAAAAAAGATGAGGGAAATGCTCCAACCTCAAAGAGATCTTCAGAGAAGGAAAAACTATAACAAAAGTAACCAAAGTAAAATCTACTAATTGGAACTACATCAAACTAAAAAATCTCTGAACAGTGAAAAAATCACCACTAAAACAAAAAGGCAACCCACTGAATTGGAGAACGCACAGCATGCATCAGGTAAGACCTGAATCTACAAAGTCTATAAAGAGTTCATACATCTGACAGAAAAGTAAATGATCCACTCAAAAATGGACAGAAGCACTGAACAGACACCTAGCTAAAGAAGACACACAGATGGCCTACAGACACGTGAAAAAATATTCTACCTCACTCATCATCAGAAATGCAACTAAAAAACATGAGATACCACCTCCCACCAGTGAGATGGCCTATATCAAAAATAATAGAAACAGCATGTGTAAGAGGATATGTGGAGAAAAAAAGAACCCTCCTTCACTGTTGGTGGGAATGCAAATAGTGAAACCTCTACATGGAGATTCACAACATGGAGATTCCCCACATGGAGATTCCCCATAAAAGATGGAATTACCATGTTGGGTGTTTACGTAACCTATATAGACTGAGAAGTGAATAAATGTCTTGAAATGAGTATGACTTTGCAAATAAAATAATAATTAAACTGTTATTTTTAAAAAGAAATAAGCAGAAAATGTATTTGAAGGCTAGCAGAAAACTTTCCATGCTTGTCATAAAAATTACCAAAGAATTTCATGAAGCCAACAGAACATCTAAAATTATAATGCAAAAATACCTACTCCAAAACACATTTTAGTAAAAATAAGAAGACAATGATAAAGCAAAGCAAATGCAGATTATGAGAAAAAAGAGAACCATAGCCTACAAAGAGATACCCATCAGACAATCGACAGAGTTGCTAGCAGAAACCCTATAGGCCAGGACAGAGTGGAATGATACTCTGAAAATACTGAGTCAAAACTACCAGCTTAGAACATCTATCCTGTAATATTACTATTAAAATGTGATGACTTAATAAAGGTCTTCAGTGAAAAAATTAAAGTTACTAGATTTTCCAACACCAAACCTGCCTGCCAAGAAATGTGGAAAGGAATACTTCAACAGGGAAAACATAAAGAACCAACTAACATCAGGATGATGGAAAACAGTACATTATAATTAGAATCAAAGACAGGACCATCAGGAGAGAACAAGAAAACACTAAGGAGGGAAAGACAAACATGAAAGATACCTCATCTCAGAAAGGACTATAATAGATGGGTTAAGTTAGAGATAATACAAAGATAGCAACATGCTCTATTCCTACAGAGATACATAGATGAAAAGATAAAGAAACAGAATCATCATCAAAATCCATCTGATGGAAAACCCCCAAAAAATGAAAAAAGAAACAACAGGTATAAAACAACTAGAAAACAAAGGGCCAAATGACAGCAAAAGGGTCCTACATATTAATAACCACTACTATGTGAATGGACTGAACTTACTGATCAAAAGACAGTGTTTCTATATGGATTAAAAAATAAAACCAGGACCCATTAAGAATATGTGTAATAGAAACTCACATCAGATTCAAAGACACAGACAAAAAATGAAGGACTATGAAAACAATGGGGATGGAACAAAAGTATGAACAGCAATACTGATTTAAGACAAGACAGACTTCTACCCAAAATAGGTATAATGAGGCAAAGATGGACACTATATTATGGTCAAGGTGTTAATCCATCAACAAGTAATAACTGTCATTAATAAATACACATCCAATGTTAGACTACCTAAATATATAAAATTAATACTAACAGACCTAAAAAGAGATTTTAACAGTAACACAATAATAGTTAGGTGCTTCAATAATCCCATTTAAATCAATTACTGGATCAATAGCAGGCAGAAAATCTATAAAGAATTAAATGTCCTAAATGAGGTAATAGATCATATGGACCTAGTAGACTTTTACAGAGACTTCTACTGGCGCCGACCCCCCCCCCCCCCCCAGCAATAAGATTTCTTTCAAGTATACATGAAACATTCTCAGGAGTAAAACATATTCTGGGATACTAAACAAAACTTAACAAAATTAACAAGAAGACTTTTCAATGTTCACACAACACCAAGGTAATTTATTCCACAAAAATACTAGGCTACTCCAAATGTATGACTCCCCAATATCTGATGTTCAGATACTTAGAAGGAACTTACAAGGAACCCAAAGGTATACTATCCTTTGTGGAGAAATAATAGTTGCCATATAGAGATGACAGAAGAGTTGGACAGTTTGAGTTAAGCAGAGTTTGACTCATAATTTTGATATTGTAATAAGCAAAAAATACTCAGACTCCCTATATAGTAAATAATAACAAATTTTATTTAAGATACTCAAGACAATACATGCCATTGCTAAAATCTTGTTGTTTATGAATTAACACGACTCGTGAAATGAAAACTAAAATCAACCTGGCTATCTACAGTAGTCTCAGGGAGTCATTGTGATCTATTTTCTTGGTCAAATATAGAAAATTTTGGGTTGATTCTATAAGACCTTTTCATTCCTCAGTAATTTTTTTTCACAGTTGTTTAGTGTCTGTTCTCTAGAACATAAATGCTTCTATGCAATCTCTGTCCTAATAAATATTCAACAAGCTCAAAGACAAATGAAAAATATAATCATACTGATCAATAATGAAACCAAAAAATCTCACCTCTACAAATAAACCTTATCTCATGAAGAATCAATAACAATGGTGAATATTTGATCAATTTCTGATTTCTTTTGCTCCAATTGGTTGAGAAAGAACCAACATGGGGTATTATAAAAATGTTCCCATGCTCCAGAAAAAAACTAATCTTTTATTTCCATGATAAAAAAAAAACAGAACTCATTTTTTAACTTGTTTAATAAATAAATGAAAGCATTCTACTCATCATAAATATTAACCAATGGAATCAGTTTTAAATCTGTTTAATCTACCAATGATAACTCACTTCAATAAATATGGTTATTCAAGCCAACCAAACAAAGAGACCCCTGCACTTCTGAAAGTCAGCACCTCAGGAAGAAACTCATGCCATGAACATAGAAACATGCCTCTGAGTAATAGTCAGTTAAGAACAGTAATATCCAAATAACCATGTATCTACAGTAAGTAGTACCATTACTTTTACATAATATGATATACACAATAATGTAATATATTAAATCATAAATACAATATTATAACAATAATGTTAAATCACTCAAGTCTCTAAAAATCTTCTATTCACTGAACTTCATGTTTGTCAAAAATCCAATGTAAAGATGATATACTGCTCTACTTAGAAAGACTGTACCTGACTATTGTAACTCTCCATCTTAAGAAAAAAGAACTAAGTTTATCTCTGTGTATATTCTAGATACTAATGGTGATTTTGTTCTTTCACAGTGGTATTTATACCAAGGGAATAAGCAAGTGCTATAAATTAAGTTTTTTATTTTAGATTCAGTTATTAAATATTTAGCAGTAGTCCTCTGCACCTAGTGAGTAAAAGAGACACTTCCAATATGGAAGATTACAGCACAGATATGGTTTAGAAATGTATCTAATCAAATTGCCTCTACCCAAAAGTACATTTTGAGGTAATTATATAATAAGACAAAATAAGGAAGAATTCATTATAAGGACATAACAATCTTCACCTGTGTATGGTTCACAATAACATAAAGTCAAAAATAGAATTACAAGAATTAATGGAGACATTAGTCATCAGACTTTCACATGTTCCTCATTGAAACTAATAAACTAGCAAAATTCATTAAACGTATGAAAATACTATACTGCACAAGAAATAATCATGATCTAATAGTACACATAGAATGCTATAGGCAATAAATAAAGAATACAAATGATTTGGAAGCACATATGAAGCATTTATCAAATTATCACAAAATGCTTTTTGAGTAATTAAGAGTTGATATGTTATAAACCCTATTTCATAATCATATTGTCATTAAAATGGAAAATGAAGATGACAATTAAAATCAAACACTTAGAAAGAAAATAAAATATATTCAATAGATCAGAAATTACATTCTAATTCATATTTAGGAAAGGTTAGAAAATGAACTACATTATGTTATAAAACCAGTGGGATGCTGTTAATAAGGTTCTTAAAAATAATACAGTCCAGAAATGCAATTTTTCACAAGAAATGTCTAAAACAAATTTGAATAATTCAAACATAAGATTGCTCTCTTTTGCATGTGTAAACTGGGTGGTTCCTTATGTCTACATACAAAGAGCTAAATTTAATTCAAACTGGCATAACAGCTAGGTTTCACAGCTTTGCTGTGTGAATTTTGGTAGTGTCTGGACACTTTATTCATCTGTTAGACTTTCCTGCCCTTCTTAGATGCTAAGGGGCAAAGTCCATTTTATGTTTGACTTCTAGTCCTCTCCTGTGGCTTCAACTTACTCTTAAGGCTTAGCTGCAAGACAGAAAGACACCTTGTCTAATAAGTTACAATCTTAACTGTGCTTTAGTTCTTTCTTTCTTTTTTTTTTAAAAGAAAGGCAGGCAGGAATGAAGGTGAACAGAAGCAGAGGTAGAAAGAGAGAAGAGGAAGAAGTACTGTATTTCATTATTTTTTATTCAGTTGTTCATCTTGGTTTTTGTCCTGGTCCTGTGTCTTAAACCCGGGTCCTTGGGACATGTGACCTGTGTTCTCAGCCAAAGAGAGCTGACCAAGCTGCTACTCCATCGGGTATACCTACTCCTTTAATTATTTTATCATTATCTTATTTCTAATTCATTTTTATGATATCATAAATGTTCTCTACAGAATATTTTAAATGTTGCTATCTCCTTGTATACTAGTGACTGCTGGCCGTGTGTTAAGTCATCTCCTTAAGGGACAGAGATGGCTTACCCTGTTACCCCACTTGAATGAACTATAACTGAGTCTGAATTTGCCTCAAGAAATTTCTCGAGTCCTCAAAACCATGGCCCAAGTCATTACAGATATACAGGAACAAATTGAAACCTTAGCAGTGATTGCCTTACTGAACCATCATAACCTTTATATGATGACAGCTCTCCAAGGGAAAATATATATAATGACCCAGAAGGAATATTGGTTTGGAATTAATAAATTTGGGCCGGTACAAAATCACGTATGAAAACTCATGCATAATCAAGTTTTCCGACTGCACAAGAGAGCCTCTGACAATGGAAAATCTAGGAATCTATCTGAAATATATTTTCTGAATCATCCCCTTTTTAGGAACCTTTACGCAGTCTCATCTTCCTGAAATTTGGATCCTGCCTTTTTAACCTGTTAGTAAAATTTGTTTTTTCTCCTCTAGAATCAAACAAGCTGAACTAGTCCTACAGCAAAACTTTGAGCCTTTGTTCAGAACAAAGATCACATTCACTGTACATGCTGCATTCTATAATCCTACTAGTCCCAATATCCCTTCTCCCATAGTTAACTGTAGTGATAGAAGAGACTGAGCCCTATGTAGGGACATCTTTATGCCCAGGTCCAACAGTAAGAAGATACAGAAGAACTAAACCTCAAATTTCAATTCCATAAGAATTTTTGATCTTATATGGTCAGTGGGGAATGAGGGATAACATTCAGAAAAGACTTTGAGAACAAGGAAGAAAAATGGCAGATGCATAGGTCAGTAGGAGATCAGTTAACCAGCAGGAATGTTAAAAATAAACCAGCACCACCTAAGTAAGTTAGTACCACCCAGATAAGCCCAGATAGACCAAATAAACTAGTATCACCCAGAAAAGCCACCACCACTCAGGTGGGCTAGCACTGCCAAATCACTAGGCATAGTGGGGATGGGTCTGCAGGAGACATTTTCTTATCAACCCATAACAACACCTGAAATCCCATACTGTATTGATAACTATTAATATTAAAATAAAATCAGCAACATCACAAAAAAATGTGTGTATACACACATATATATATATATATCTTTATCTATCTATATATACATATGATTTATTTTCTAGAAAACTGTCTGAAGAAAAAATTAAAAATCAAGAATTGTAAAATTTGGATTTTGGCAGGTGGTGTTTGTGCTATATTATGTTATATTCTAACATTTTTGGGTTGACTTAAAAATATCAAAGTACAATAGTAAACTTGAAAATGTTTTAATCAGAGGTTGGGAATAGGTGACATTGAGTGGAGACAACTTTTCTAGGGAGTTAAACTTCAATAGGGTGGTAGATAGAGAAAAATGAAGCCAAGGAAGAGCTATTTTATAATCTAGGAAATATCTGAATTTGTTTACATGTAGAAAGATTCAGTAGATAGGTAAAACATATTTTATGATAATGAAGATAATAGAATTGATAGGATTCTGAGGTATTGAGTACATTGATTCAGAAACGTTTTCTCTAAAATAAAGACATTGGATTAATGTCTAAAATACTTTCTACTCTGAAATCCTTTAACTCAGTGATTCCATCTCTGTAACTATTTGTCCTGGTAAAATGGAGGCAATCATTCAATAACTTTTTATATGAGAAATCTCACAAGAATTATAGTTATTTCCTTTAACAACACCTACTAGCTAGACATTACAAAAGACTTCAGTTTACAAAAATTTAAAACTTAGAGCAGAACATTGCTAATTATCTATTTAGCGTGCAAGATGGAGTTAATGGCTTGCTTAAGAGAATATACTGATTACTTGTACCACTCAGTTTTTCCCTCATAGGCTGTAGTATTTAAAACTTGCTTCTGGACATGGCCTAGTGGAGTAGTGGATAAGTCATTCACCTCCCAAGGAATGCAAGGCCGCATACCCCCTGGGTTCAAGTCCCTGGTTGTTTAATGTTAACAACTACAATGAAAATAAAATGAAATGTTTCTTCCTCTTCTCTTATCCTGACTTCCTGCCTGCTCCTCTTCATTCCTACCACCTAAGGGTGGTTTTGCCAGTTTAGGAGAGCATTCACTTGGATTAAAAAAAATGATTATTAAAAGTTACCGTCATCTATTTCAAATGGAATTGTGGTAGGAGATATTTTACTGTGACAGAACTCAGGACAATTCTGTACAGTTTCATCAAACTAAGTATGTTTGAGGTGACTTCAAATTCACATATAGATTGATGTTTTATAGGTGATTTTTGATGGAATGTTTGGCAACTGTTGATAGATTGATGAGTCATGATAATTTGGAATACATAATAGAATAACGCAATTATAATTATTGCTTCTTTTTAGCATGAAAGCATGACTCTAAATTTTATAAACTTAAATATTTAGATTGTCATCAATTCCAAAATGTTTTTAATATATTTATTGAAATAAAAATTATGCAAAGCTTAGAAACAGTTTCTTAAAGTGTGATCATATCCAAGAAAAACCATGTGGATTTTTTCCTTTAAGATCTCTGTTGTGTGTGCACAGTAGAATTTTAATGTAATTTTTACGGACTCCTTTTAAGACATCATTTGGAATGTAGGAAAGTCAAAGTTTTAATTCTGTTTGTGACAAAAAAAAAAAAAAGTTACTTGAATTGATGGTCTTTCCTAATCAGGATAGAAAAGATTGGTCATAATAAAAGTAAAACACAAACTGTTTTTTACATGAAAAAGCTTTCAGTAAAGTTGTAACAAATTATAAAACGAGTACAAATCAAATACTATGTGAAGTTTAGCTTTGAGTACGTAGAAAATAAAGTAACACTAACTATTATCATTGTACAGACTTTATACAGCATAATGTATAATACATAATACATCATACATAATAACACATATACAGTACATCTAGGGAGACACCACCTAAACTAACCTGCATGCAATGTATACACTATAAAAATATACTTTAATTGCAATTTTACTAACAGATAGGGAGATAACTATCTTTAGGAAAGGACACCATTTAAAACTCCAAACAAAATATCATATATAGGTTGGTATTAACTTGGAAAGCCGAAACCCATTATTTCAACAATTGTTTTTAATCTCCCTGTTTGTGTTTCTGTGTGTGTGTGTGTGTGTGTGTGTGTGTGTATGTATGTATACACCATGAATATAAATGGTTTTCTTATAAACTTGAAGTCAACATATTAACTTAAGATGATGTTTAAATTATGTAACTAATACAAATATTAAGCTAGTTAATGTATAATTAACTTTGAGGACACAGCAAATATTATATTCCAAATCATATTTTAAATAAATATCAAGATACCTTTCTGAAATAAGCACACAGAGCTAAATACATTTTAGGCATATAAAAAAATTCATATTCTTAATTTGACATCTATAATGTAGTAACTATAATACACTACTAACTATAGTATACCAGTATATTACACTCAAAATATTGTTCATATATGCCACTCATTCAGTGAAAAAAAGATGTATCTGAATTCTGTTATTTTAACCCCAAAACCTCGTTTTAAGCATTTTCTACTTCATCGAAGAAGTTGGAATCATTTTTGGCTAATATAAAGTTTCTATTTGAAAATATTACTTTGCTTCAGTACTAGTAATCAGTGCTAACATATAATTGGGAAATACCCTTTGTACAGTCTTACAGCAATTTAACAAAATCTAATGAGATATTACAGAGGGTGAAAAAAGTGAAAATATCACCTGTTGGTTCTATTTTGCCCTTTAGCTGTCAGTATAGTATCAAAATCTTTAAAGTAAAATGAATTCTTGATAGACATATTCTCTTGCTAACAAAAGCAGTTGTTTAGTGTTTCAATTTAAATGTTTCACAATCAAGAATATTGTTGGAAAGGAAGGAAAGGGAAAACATGCACACAAAGAATAAAGACGTTAAGAAAATGAAAATATACTATTGATAGCTACATGTATCATAGCTGTGATTCCAAGAGATACCTTTATAGTCATAACCTTGCAGGTTGTGATCCTGTCACCACATTTAGTACTAGATCTGTATCTGAAATTTCTGACTACAAATGCCCCACATGTGCCTGGATCCAGATTTGTATTCATCACTTATCATTCACTTTATATTAAGCAAGTTATTTTCTCTGACTTTCTCTATGGAAACTGGGTTGTAATAAAACAAATGTCACAAGAAGGGTTTTCCTGAAGTGTGCTCTGCAGAATACAAACTTCTGATATAAACAGCAGGTGAAAAATAAGTCCTGTGTTGAGCTGTGATTAAGAAGTGTTAAAACAATTTTCATTATCTCTGTGCTTCTCAAATACTTTAACATTGTAATGTGAAGTTTAAAATTCCAAGAACACAGCAATGAGACTTTTAAGAGAACCCTGACTGATTCAGCGTATCTCCGAATAAACTTTGGGAACTGTTACTGTAGATGACTTATGAGAAGAGCAAATACTGTGAAATTAAGAACTTTCAGCTCTGTTAAAAAGGAGGGTCTTTTTTCACTCAAACTGTGAATCCCAATGCATGAATACAAATAACATTAAATTTGTGGCCAGCAGAAGCAGTTCTAAAGAGAACACATAAGGTATAAGACAAATTGAGTCAGATTTCCCTGAGAAATCAAGGGACTTGATTTGGGGTTATAGTTATTACTGTGAATTCCAGCCAAGAACCTGTTACATTGAAATATAAATCTCCTGAAGATATGGTCAATCTAAATGCTGCAGCAACTGATGTAATATAAAATTATGCTAAAACCCAGCTTACGTATTTCAACAAATATAGTTTATCAGTTTATAGTGGGCAAGAGTTGAGTTAATATACCCTGAAAGTATAAAATTACAATCCAAATAAAAATAACTTTAGGAATCTAGAAATTGAACAAAAGTAAGCAATAATGAGAGAAGTATTTATACAGGAAAAGTTAATAGAAAGTCCAGTAAGGGCAGAGGAAGGCTGAGGTCTTACTGATTAGAGCTACTTGTAGCCAAGAGCATATTCTAGGCCAGAAGACAAATTTTGACATTTTTAAAAGAATTGAAGTAATACAAGGTATGTTTTATAACCAAAATGGAGTTAATTTAAGTAGACATAAGCAAGAAGGAAATTGACAAATATTGCAAATTAAATAATTTATTGCTAAATAATCATGGGTCAAGGAATCAAAAGGATAATTAGGAAGTACTTTAATTAAAAATATAGTTCAACATATTAAAATTTATAAAATAAAGCACAAATATGTACTTATATGGAGACTTAGCACTTAAAATATTAACATTAGGAAGAAAGATCTGAATCAACTGCTGAATCTTTTACTTCAAGAAACTAAGAGTTATTGGATCCATTGCCTCTAAAGGATGCAGGCCACATACCCCTGAGTTCGACTCCCAGGCCGAGAGGAACCAGTGTGAACAGCTAAATGAAAAATAAATAAAGTGCTTCTTCCTCCTCTGTCTTCCCACCTGCCTACTCACCTGCATTCTTGTCTATAATCTTTCTTAAAAAGAAAAGAAACTCAGAAAAGAAAAGCAAATACAACATGAACTAGAAGAAAGATTAAAGAAATAGTGTAAAAATAGGGAAAAAACAGAAAAACAATTAAATCATATCTTGGATTTATAGTAAGATAAACAAACAAAATATGTACTTAAAAGATTACAAACTAAAACAGCAATGAAATGCCACCACAAATATTTTGGAAAGCATAAAATCCAAAACACTGACAACATAAATACTGGCAAGGAGCAACAGAAGCCTTCTTTTTCTGCTGGTAAGAAAGCAGTATTTTGCGTATCACTTTGGAAGGCGGTTTGGCAGATTCCTACAAAGCTAAACATATTCTTACACCATATGATCTAGCAGTCATACTCCTAGGCATTTGTTCAACTTTAGTGAAAATTTATGTCTACAAGAAAACTTTGTCTACAAAAGCCTGCACACATGTTTGCTGTAGTCTTAGTCATAATTGCCCCAAACTGGATGAACCAAGAAATATTTCAGTAGGTGAATGGATAAACAAATCCTGGCATATTCATATAAGGGACTATTATTCAGCATTACATAGAAATGAATTATCAAACCACAAAAAAACTAAAAGAATTTTAAGATTTTGGGGTTATAAGTTTCAAGATGAAGGAAATGGGTAGAAAGAAGGACTTCATGGGAGATGGCCATGAGAGGTGTTCTGCTTCACTTCTACGAAAACAACCAACAGTTCTCCCATGAAGCAATGTCAGTAAGGAGGCCCACAGTATGGTGGTAACGCTGAAGTACCCTGGTACCTCAGGGAACAACAGGGACAGTACTGGAAAATATATCAGAAGAATATCACACATATGAGAGACAGTAGGTGTTGGAGAGAGACCCAGAGACTCTGCCATGGCTGTAGTGGCTGTGGCTTGGGTAGAGCTGTGAAAATAAGACAGCAAACCCAATCTCAAATCTTTAGGAGAAGAAACAAAAAATGTGTGGTGGCACATACATTTGCATGGACAAAGCACAAAGATAAAGGTTTGAGGTCTTTTACTCTGTTTTGACTGAGCAGAAAGCACAAGAGAACACAATCTCCCTTTCCAATCATTCAGATCCCAACAGGATCACTATGGGATTCATACTTACCTAGGGAAGTACACAAATACCACAATGAATAGCCTGCCCAGTTCAAGATCTGGAATCATAAAGAGGAGGGTTGACTAAACCACCCTTCACCCTTGTACCCCAAAATAACAGCACCTCTTCCAACTTCAGGGTCCGTCCCCAATCCAGCCCATTTTCTTTCCTGGCTGACTCAGAAAATAATTCCTTACTCTACAAGTCTTCAGAGTCAAAAGAATAAAATAAAGCCACAGAGCCACTCTGGTAAAACAAAAGACAAGCAGCTCAGTTTACAGGCACTCATGAGAAAGAAGAGAACACAAAATGATCTGAGACTTCAAGGTGACATTTCAAGGAGATAATGATACCTCTCAAGAAAACAAATTAGAAGTCACGGAAAATTATAATTTTTTAGCGGATTAGGAATTCAAAGTGGTAATCAAAGAAACTCAAAGAGATAATATAAATTCAGAAAAAAACAGTTAAAAAAACTACAAGGAGACTAATCAAGGCAAGTCAAAGAGCTATAAAGGAATTCAGAAAAAACAAGTCAATAAGCTGCAAAATAAAACAGCAGAAGGCAGACATTAACTTTAAATTAGGTATTAAAAGATGTCCAGGTTATTAAGAATGCTAAAAACACAATAAACACAAACAAAAGTACCACAGGAAACAATGGAAGCAGACTTGATCAAATGAGGGAATGGATTAATGACCTGAAGGATAAACGCAAAAATAAACCAGGTGAAGAAGAGAGAGAAATTAAATATGAAAAAAGTGAAGGAACACACCAGGATTATCTGACTCTATTAGGGAAGGCAGCATAAGAATTATGAAAATCAGTTCACCCTGCTCTAGCAGATAAGGCTACTGAACATATCTCAAGGACCAAGGTTTGAGACCTGGGGCTGGAGGGAACAACCAACATGAACAACTAAATAAAATAAATTAAATGTTTCTTCTTCCTCTCTCTTCCTGGTTGCCTGTTCCTTCTCACCTTTATTCATGTCTGCACCTTTCTTTTTAAAAAGAAAGAAAAGAATTATATATCCCAAGAGTTGAAGGGAAAGAGAACTTGTCAAAGAGATAATAGTTGAAAATATTATAAAAATGGGAAAGAACCTACTATACGAGATAATAAAGTCAACAGAACACCTGGTTATCTAAATGCAAAGAGACTTTATGCCAAGACATATAATAGTAAAACTATCAAAAATCCAAATTAAAATGAGAATTTTAACAGTGGCCAGAGGAAAAACACAAGTAACATATAAAGGTACTCCATAAGGCTACTGTCAGACTTTCAGCAGAAATGATGTGGGCCAGAGAATGAAGAGCGATACACTATCTCCAAAATATGCCAAAAAATACCATAAAAACCCCAAACTGCCAGCCAAGAGATAACCATAGACTTAAGCAATAGAAAACAATAATCTAAGACAATGAAAAAAAATTTTTTGAAGTAGGAACCACTAAACTCATGACAGATAAAATAGACTTTCAGACAAAAAATATGAAATTATATTATTATTACTATATTATTATATAGTAGCAAAAGCATCACTACAACAGGACTGTATAACACTTAACACTTTTTTGGTTTTATATGTTTTTGTTTTTAAAAAAGAGGAAGAGAGAGAGGAGAATAAAACAATTTTAACAAAAGGAAGGAAGAGGAAAATAAAGTGCATTTATTAATTTATTTATTTTATCTGTTCCCCTGGTCTGGGATCCTTGGAATTTGCCTGATCTACAAACACCCAACAACTTAGCACCTGAGTCACCAGGGCATGCTGACATAACACTTCCTAATCTATATGCTCCCAGTGTAGAAGCACACAAATATATCAGGCATATATGAACAGACCTAAAGGGAGAGTATAACAGTAAGAGACATAAACACCCCACTCAGAGTAATGGACTGATCATCAAGACAAGATACATAAGAAAATAATGACTTTAAATGAAAAATTAGATGAAATGAAATTAATAGATATCTACATAGCACTTTAATCTAAGATGGCAGACTACACATTTATTTTTCCAAGTGTGGATTAAACATTGCAAGGATAGGCTATATACTGGGTCATAAAGCAAGTCAATAAATTTACACAGATTAAAATTATATCAAGCATCTTTCAGATCAAAATAGCATGAAAGTAGAAATAAACCAAAAGATGAAATGGAAAAACCACAAAGAGGTGGAAAATAAGCAACATGTTACTGAAAAATTATTGAGTTAAAGAGGAAAATCAAATTGAAATAATAAATAGCCTGGAACCAAATAAATATAAAGATACAAGTTGTTAAAATTTATGTAGTAAAAGTTGTATTAAGAAGGGAATTTATAGTAATAATATTTTACCTTAGAAAATAAGGAAAATTATAAATAAAAAAAGTTTTTACCTAAAGGAACTAGCAAAGAAGAAAAAAAATGAAAACAGAAATAATAAAAGAAATAATATGGTAGAAACCAGAGCAGAGATAAATGTAATAGAGATGAAAAAGTCTATTCAAATAGTCAATAAAACCAACACTTGTTTTTTAAAAGATTTAAAAAAAGAGATTTACAAAGAGAGAAAAAAATAAATAAATAAAAAATTAAAGAGAGGTTATAACAAATACTATAGAGAAAAGTATCTTAAGAGTATTATGAGTACTATATGGCAACAAACTAGATAGCTTAGAGAAAATGGGCAAATTCTGCAAAATATGCAACATTCTAAGACTACATCAGGAAGTAATAGAAAACCTGAAGCGGACTGGAGACCTGGAGAAAATGAGAAGCAGGCTTACAACAACAGAGGACATTTCAAAACCTGTGCTTAATTAGTACAGCATAGGGGACCTGCCTGGGATTATCCAGGGTCTAGATAACAGAGGAGAAGAAATCCTGGCCCCCACCCACCTCCAGTCTTTAAAGGAGCACACACTGACTGAGAACAAACTTACTCCTTGTTGAAGGAGCTTGAGGAAGTAAGAAGTGGCCCCATCACCTAACAAACTATAATAGCTATGCATAGGAGTATACAGATGACCTACCTGGGTGTCCCCTGTTCCCTGTGCTAGAAAGCTATAGACTCCATAGAACTCACAGGATCTGTTTGTGATATTGGTTATGGATTAAAGAGCTTCCTCTCTGTGGCACAAAAGAATTGCCTCCATCTCCACAGAAGTCAGTAGACATCACTGAAACAGAATTTGTGACCCATGAAAAAGAAAATTTAAGATAATGGAACAGTCCCCATACCTCAAAGAAGCCAAGTAGAGTACTCTCCAGGAGGAGACAACATCATTACTTAGGAAAAAAAGCAATACAGAAAAAGGAAACAGTGCTAAACCTAAGACAAAGAAGAAAGTCATGCCAGAATCAAAGTTACCCAAAAAAGCACTAACTAAAGCCAGGAACTTCTCAAAGAAGAACTCCACTGACATTAAATAGAACAACCAAACAGAGAAAGAGTGCCAGATAATAGTCATAAATGATCTAAATGATTAAGATGCAGGATATACACACACACAATCACCCAAAGGCAATTGAAAGACCTCAAAAAAGGTGGTAGAGCAAAAGGAACATGTCAGACAGAAGACTGAGATATGAAGAAAGTCCTAGTAGATGTTAGAGATAAAAGACACAATCAAGAAATTGAAGATAAACATGGAAATCTCCATAAACAGACTCAAACATTCAGGGGAATGAATCTCAGAAATTAAAGACAAGATCACACAAGCAACCCTAACAGAAGAGAAAAAAAGAAGAAATCCTATTAGTAATATCGGACCTCAAAAGAATAACAAACATAATCATGAAATTCATATAAACATAAGAATATAAAAGAATAACAAACATAAGAATAAAAAACCATAGGTATTCCAGAAAGAGAGGAGAAGGAAAAGGCACAGAAAACTTATTCAAAGAATTAATAGCAAAGAACATGCCACAACTGTTCCAAAAAGTAACCATGAAAGTCCAAGAATGAGAACACCAAAATTTCTGAATATGAAAAGACCTACTCCTAGACATATCACAGTAAAACTAGCAAAAGTCAACAACTAAGTAAAACTACTCAAGGCTGCTAGAGAAAAGAGAAACACAACTTACAAAAGTATATTTATGAGGCTCTCATTAGACTTCTCAGCACAAACACTACAAACCAGGAGAGAATGAAATGACATATTCAAAATACTAAAAGATAAAAAATACCAGCCAAGAATACTCTTCCCTATAAAACTTATCAATAAAAGGTCTTCAATGATAAACAAAAGTTAACAGATTTTTCCACCACCCAAGTCTGCCATACAAGAAATCCTAAAAGGGGTACTACAACAGGGAAAAAGTAAAGAAAGTTCCACCAAACCCTGTCAATAGTGATGAACAGGAAAACAAATGAAGAAATGAAGGCAGGGTTAACAGGAGAGAACAAAATTCACAAATGGGGGAAATAAAATCACGAAATTCATATAAACATATGAATGTAACAGTTTATAATATTATCATAGAGATGTAAAGACAGTTATAATTCATATGACAGCAACAAAAACTAACGCTAAAGAGTTAACATAGCTGGGAATTAGAAGAACTTGAGAGAACTGGCACTGAAAAGCATATAGAAGAAACAGCAAATAAAAATAAAGGAAACAAAACAACAGACACAGAAAACAAAGGAAAATATGATAACAATAAAACGCTATTATCAGTTTTGATCCTGTGAATGGACTGAATGCACCAATCAAAAGACACAGACTTGTTCAATGGATCAAAAAACAGGATTCATGAATATTATACATGCATGAGTCCATATAGGATCCAAAGATAAACATGGGTTGAAAGTCAAAGGCTATGGAAAAATATATCAAAGTAAAAGTGATGAAAGGCTATCAGAAAGTGCAATATTAATTTCAGACAAGATAAAATTCCAACCGAAAAGTATACCTTGAGGCAAGGAAGGACACTAAGTTATGGTGAAGGGGGCAATTCACCAAAAAGTAACTACATTAACATATATGTGCCCAATGTTGGACCACCTGAATATGTAAAACGAGTACTGACAGAGCTAAAGGCAGACACTAACAGTAACACAATAATAGTAGGGGACTTCAATATTTCACTTACTTCACTAGATAGATCATTCAGGCAAATAAAAAAAAAGAAGAAAAAAAGCACTCTAAAGGAAGCAATACATCACATGAACCTAAAAGAAATATATAGGGTATTCTATTATAATAGAAAGGAATATGCATTCTTCTAAATTACATATGGAATATTATCAAGGGTAGACCAAATCTTGAAACACAAAACAAAACAGCAAATTTAGCAAGATTGAATTTATAGAAAGCACATTCTCTAACCACAAGGGAGTGAAACTAGGAATGAACCAGAAGAGCAAAAGAACCACAAAGACATGCTTCTGAGAAATGCAGGCATCATCAATGAAATTAAGACTTATCTGGCAATAAATGAAAATGAAGAGATGAGTTACCAGAATATATGGGATGCTGCAAAAGCTGCAATGAGAGAAAAGTTTATAGTCATACAAGCACACATTCAAAACCAAGAGAGAGCCCAGGTTAAACCCCTACCCCTGTAGCTGAGGGAACAAGTAAGGGAAGAAAAGACAAAACCAAAAATCAGCAGAATAAAGGAAATAATAAAAAATTAGAGCAGAAATAAATTAAATGAAAAACAAAAGGACCATACAAAAGATCATTAAAACAAGAGCTGCTGTTTTGAAAAAATAAACAAAATTGATAGAGCACACCGCCTTGTTAGAACAGAGAGAAAATCCTAATAACATGGATCAGAAATCAAAGAAGTCAGATCACAAATGGTAATTTAGACATACAAAGGAACCTGTGAGATATGGAACAAGACAAGGTTGACTTATCTCATCGCTACTATTCAACATAATCCTGGAAGACTTAACCATTAAAGGCAAGAAAAATATTAATGAAATCTAAAATTGAAAAAGAAACAAAACTATGATTATTTGCAGATGACATAATCTTGTAACTGGAAAAGGACTCCACACACACACACACACACACACGCACACACACACACATGCACACACACACACACACACACAAACAGAACCCTACTGGAAACAATAAATGATTATAGCAAAATGGAAGGATATAAAATAAACATTCAAAAATTGTAGCATTCCTATCACAAACAATAAAGTAGAGGAAAAAGAAATTAAGAAAAATCCCATTGCTTATAGCACAAAAAAGATCAAACACCTGGAAACAAGCCTTACAAAGGAGATGAAAGACCTTGAAGATGAAGCTAGAAAACATTAACAAAAATAGAATACACAAAGAAATGGAATAATATTCCAAGCTCATGGACTGGAAGAATTAACTCAACTAAAATGGTAATCTTACCCAAAGCAATATACAGACTTAATGTAATTTCCATCAAAGTTTCTGAGTATTTTTAAAGGAAGTTGAGCAAAGAACAATACTGAAGTTTGGAATCACAGAAGACCTTGAATAGCCAAAGATATCCTGAAAGGTGGGGGTGAGGAAATAAAGAAGGAATCACACCATCCAAATTCAAACTATACTACAAAGCAATCATTAAAATAATATGGTTCTAGAATAAGAACAAAAAAGACTCACAGATCAGTAGAATAAAATTGAGAACCCAGAAATAAAAACTTATCTATATGGACAGCTAATCTTTGGCAAAGGGGCAAAGAACATATAATGGAAGAAGGAAAACCTATTCAATAAATGGTGTTGGACAATTCAGAAAAGCCAAGACCTGGAAACAACCTAAGTGCCCAACAACAGATGACTGGATAAAGAAGCTGTAGCATATATACTCAGTGGAATTCTATGCAATTATTTTTTAAAAATGAAATTTTTCCAGTAACAATCTAGATTGAAACTGGATGAAACTAGTAGGGATCATGTTAAATAAGTCAGAAAGAAAAATTATTATTGCTTTACTCTTATATGGCTGTAATGAAATAAAACAAATAACTAGAAAAGCCCCAGCAAAAATTCACAGAACACAAGATGATGGCTGCCGGAGGAGTGGGAGAGGTAATGAAAGAAGAGAGGAACAAGGTGAGGTAAAGAACTCTTGAACTCTGGAGAGTGTGGTATGTAATATACCCATAGATCAAGAAGTGAGTTCGTTATTTTAAAATAAGCATGGTTTTGTAAATAAAAATAAATAATAATGAAACACTGCGATTTTCAATAACATGGACGGAACTAGAGGGAATTATACTCAGTAAGATCATCAGAAAGAAAAAATACAGACATTACAAGATCACACTAATATGTGGTATGTAGAGAAACCAAACAAATTAACTAAATTAAATAAAAACAATTTTGTCTATAGAATAGAATTAGTGGTTTCCAGAAGGGGAAAGGAGAGGGTGCTGAGCAAATTAGATAAAGGGAGTCAATTATATGATAAAGGACAGAATTAGATTGTTGATGATAAACTGAATGTATTATATACAGATGTTGATTTATGGTGAAACAAACCTTCAACCTATACAATGTTATGATGCAGTATCCTTCAGTCAAATTTTAAAAGAAACTTTCCAATCCTCCAAAAGTATGATTTTAAATAAATATTAAGTACATATGGCTAAATGAAAAAAGTCCATCTAAAAAGGCTACATAAAATATGATTCCAACTAAATGATATTTTTAAATGGCCAGTCTATAAAATTATTACTTATGAGAGTTAATGGCATATACCTAATATTATGTATTTGTCATGTAATAGAGCTATACAGACAAGGAGTGAGCCTTAATGTAAACCACATACTTTAATTAATGACTATCAATATTAGTTTATTGATTATATTTATACATTACTAAAAGATATTAATATTAGAGAAAATTATGTGTAGAGGATGGAGAGAATATCTGGGAACTGTGCTATTTTTTTCACAATTTTATAAATCTAAAAATAAATGCTTGAAATTATTAAGTCTATTAGTTAGAAAATAATTTTTTAAATATCCACTGGCTGCTTCCTTCAGCACTAGCAAAAAAGAAAAAAAAAATATTAGACCATAGTTGAGTTTTATTCCAGGAATAATCAAAGGTTGGTTAAAATGATTTAGACAATGAGATGCATAGAACTTGTAAACTTTGTAGAGCTCTTTCTATTCATCTAATTCCAGTGGTCCAACCTGCCATTTCAGCAACCTCAGCAGTCCCAGATGTGAAAACTAAGTAAAATAAATAAGGGTGGTGGTAAAGAACACCGCAATTCTGGTGGAGGGTGTGGTGTGATATATAATCTGAGATATAATGTCAATATTCAAAACTGAGTGTAGCATTGTGAACAAAAGAAAGAATATCACTTTAAAAAAAAGAAAAATAAAGTGTTCTAGAACCAAAAAAGGTAAAAGTAAATAGAAATAAATAAATCATCAAAGTGTCTTCCTCCTCTCTCTTCCTACCTCCCTGACTGCTTGCCTTCATTTCTGTCTGCACCTTTCATTTTTTAAAAAAGGGTGTTAAAGACACAATTTTCTGGCTTGGACTACAGGATAGTTGGTAATATTTTTCATAGTAGTCATAGCAAGTTTAAGATTTCTGTGTGATATCCAAGCAGAAATAGTGGTAAAAAGAGCAAGTATATATTCATACTAAAATTGAGAGGTTTTTTAAAATCTTTCACTCAAAATACTACATTTTTACTGAAGTAGCATTTTGTATTCTGTGAGCTCCAGGAGCATACCCTATAAATAAGCTCATTTTCTAAATTTCTGAATTTTCTTTTTTGATTTTCATAATACCTGGTATAAATGGAATATGTCTGAACTAAGGCAATAGTGGTTGAGTTAGTGGAGAAGAGGAAGATCCAGGGGAGGTCAAAAAAGAACGGTCAAATAAATTAGTAACTAATCGCAAGTAAAACATTAGGACAAAGGGAGGAGAGTATAATAACTCCTAAATTTATAGCATAGTAATCTGGTAAATCATGGGACCGTTGATCAAATTGTATATATATGAGGAGACAAGAGTCTTTCTAAGTGATTATTAATGAGTTTTCCTTGATATATGTTGAGTGTGGGGACAGCTAGGTCAGGATGAAAGTATTAGCCTGAAGTTTATAGAGAAAATCTGAGCTACATATTTAAGAATGGAAGTTAGTATGTATGGTGGTCCATAGTTAGTGATGCTGTAAGTCAAGCCAGGGGTTTAAACAGACAAGAGCTTTGAGAGGAACCTGGAGGAACACTATTTAATATATGAAAAAGATCATAAGCTCACTTGAAATCACTGAAAGGACTTGACAGTGAAAGGGAAGCTAGAAAGGGAAGAGGTTAAAAAAACAGAGCGAGGTGTCACATATTAATGATTTTGAATTGCAAATTTTGCAATTTCCTCTCCCCCACTGTTATGAGAACAGTTAAGTTTTGAGGTTATGTATTCGGTGGAGAAAGTATAAATTTGTTTGACTCAAATTCCTCTCCTTTCATTTTATCTAGTTTTAAAAATTATTTAAAAATTAGAAAATGTTATATTTACAATAGTAATTAAACATCTTCATATTGTTTCCGCATCATTTAAAAATTAATTAAATTTTCTGAAAGTATAGAAATCATGCTGTACATGACTATAGCACATTTGAATATATTTGCTATTGAGTAGAATTATTTTGCTCCACTTTGAGAAGGGCGAAATGTAACCTCTTATTGTATCCTTTGATATGTGTCTTTTGAAAATGAAATTTTATATATATATATATATATATACACACATATATATTAATAGAGTTCTCAGTATTTTCTTCTTGAAGTAAACACTTTCATGAGCAACTTATCTCAAAGAGCTCTCTTTAGGACAAAATCATCTATAATTTCCCAGCCCCATCCTGATCTTTTTCATCATTGTTTCTTTAAGCCCAATAATACATATACACAGAGGCTAATGGACATACATACTACTGTTTCTCTGTGTAATTAGAGGCTAAGCAGAGTATCAGGTCACAAGACAAGCTAAACTGTCTTTACTCTATGAACGTTTTACTTCAATAGCCATTTTCCTCATTAAGAAAATCCACTTCTTTCATTTCCCCTGGTTGACCAGACCATAAACTACAGTCAGTGAAAGGGCTGGATTAACAGAAGAAGGAACACATTGCAGAAACACTCTGAGGGGATTCCTGAAATCAGACTTCATTAGGTAAGAAATTACAATAGAAAATGAGAAAAATCATTTTGTTGAATAACAATATTAGGCCATATTCCCTTATATTTTATATTTAATTACTATGCTCAGTGAACAAAGTATGATTTAAAATTGAAGACTTTTTGTGGTATTTCATGTTCAACTTCCTAAGCATCTAACTTCTTACCCATTGACCTTATGAGGTGACTTTTGATGTTCAAAATTTCCAAAACTGGTATTTTCTTTCTAAGATTTTATATATTCATATAAGCATATGCTATTTATTCTGGACTAAGCACTGAGTCTTAGAGAGCAATAAGAATCATTTAATTTAGCATTTAATGTGCTAATAATGAGAAGCACCCTTTAAAAAGTACTTGCATAGAAAATTTCCTGAGTCACCAAGAGAAAGTCTGAAATACCAAGCCAATTATCTGGGTCAGTAAAATAAGAGTTTGCACATTTGACATGCCTAGGAGAGAGAAAAAAATATCAAAAATCTAAAATCATTGTTTCATCTGTTCATCTTTTGGTGCTTTGGAGAGCATGAATTAAATGTTTTAAGAGGAATATGCCAGAAATTTAAGGTGCACTGATAAATCATATTTATAGATTTTAATGTGATTATTCACAGAAAAATTTCATAAATGGGGAAATGGAAATTATTGAAGGTACATAAAAGAGAACATTCATTTGGAAAGTGTACCTTTACTTTACTGACTCACTCCTGTTCTCTATTTTATTAAACCATGGGGAATTACTTTTTTTAAACTTATTTTTAACTTTGATCAATCACTCTTTGATTCTCTGGATACCATGCAAACTCAATAAATACTTTCACAGACTCTTCATAGAGTTTCACTGGTGACAAAATAAAAGATGTTTCCCACTGTTCTGCTATGTGGCCCATTCCTGCTGACCAGTCACTCAAAACCAAGAAAGCAGTATCTTACAGATAAAGCCTGGTTAATGAGAAAAGATTATTATCTCCTCTCCACCTGGTGGTGAGCAAAATAATATATTCTGATGCATCTGCTGCTGAATAGATTTCCTAAAGAAACCTGATTTCTTTATAAAAACAAAGGCAAAACCTACTTTTGATCATATCTGGTCAGGTAAATTAAGAGAAAAGCTAAGGTTTTAGATTTCTAATCTCATATTCTTTACATTTAAACATTATTGGAGATGTCAGTCAGAAAACCCCTCTAACATCTGTCTTTGAACATAATTTTAATAAAAGTTGCTTCATTTCTGAAGATACTCTGAAGATTTACATGCTTACAGTTATCAGATGTCAGACTAATTGAAAATGCAGAATTTCTCTTACTTAAATCTAAGGCTCATCTAATATTAAACACAGTCAATTCCCCAGAAATTAGAAGCAGGCTGATCCAGTCTTACTCCTTTGTATAAGAGGAGTTAAGGAATGATCTCAATTCATTTTCTTCCTACTTTACTGTTTCTAAGATTCCTCATCCCATTGTGCAGACAAATCACTTCCCATGTATACCCACAAAATATCATATATGTTGGGATTATGAGAATTTCAAATAGAAAACTTATTCTTTTCATCACCTTTCTAATCTCATGTTTGTAAATTTTTTTAAAGAGTTCATAAGAAGCCCCCCCCCCACACACGCATTTCTGTTCTTTTTGATATGAGTACACATTTAAGAAAGTTTGAGGGTGCTAGCCTAGGCTATTAAAATTGCCTCCTAATCCTGCTGATAAATCCAGCTCAACAATTTTACACAGTTTGACTGGTAAAGACTTGTGATTTTTCTAATCATTTTAGTTCTCTGTACTTTTTTGATGAATCACTAAAGTTCAACAGTCAAAACCCTTTGCATTCCTACCCACCTTAAATTCTTATATTAATCTCAATTGTATTTGTTGTAGCTCCACCCTCCACTTTGTCCCAGGAAGTTAGTGCTTTTGTTATATTGTCATATTCACTATCGTATGAGTACACTCAGATGCCTTTCTACCTGTTGAAAATATTCACTCTGCCTTGATTGTCCTCTACCAAAAATTTCCTAAAAGGAATAGCCTCTTCAGATTTCAATGGGCAGAACTAGTTTTATTTTTCTGTCTTGCAATTTACAAAGCACATTTAATTCTCTGCAAGTATTTACTCTTATATAATGTGTTTGTGTTTATTCTACAAATTTGCTACTCTAAATAGTAAACCAAGGGAAGAAAGGGCCTATTTTCAATAATCTCTTTTTACTTTCCAAGCACCTTACTCAATGCTCATTCATTTAGTTAGGATTTAGAAAATATTTATTGAATTATTTCAAGTTGAATCAATAGATAATAATAACTTACATTTAGTATAATAAGAAATAAGTATCTTTCTAATTATTGTTTCTAAATTTGTGCCCCTATGATTTCCTGTAACTTTATATTGCTATATGCAACTCTTTAAATGATTCTAACTTTATATAAGATATCTGAAAAGATATCCTGGACGCTCAGGAGTATTTTCCTGGAGAGTCATCGTTGTGATGACTTTAGAAGGTACTATTTAAGAACTCTGTATTTAATATATTTTTGTCTTATTTTAACTCAGAGAGAAAGCCCTCAGGCAAGTAACTGATATTTTGTGTTGACACCAAAAAGATACAAAGATAACTCTGTAAATTCACATATATGTGTCATTTTCATCAAAGTTGAACTAAAGAGTATGCTTCATTTAAATAAGAATATAGCCAACATAGAAATACAACTATGGTTGTATTTAGTTCTCCTTTACCCTAGTTTTGTTATTCACAGAACTTTACATAAGTGTAAAAAATTCTTTGACCTAAAGGTCCACAGCAAAAACAGTGTAGAAATTTGATTCACATGGGTTTTATTGATGATATAGTCCCTAAGTTTAGAGATTTCTAGAGTTTTTTAGAAAGAAAATAAAATAACAACTGCACATATTTAGTATAAATATCTATATCCTTTTTTAGTAGTTACTTATCTAGCTTTTCCAATATCTCAATAGCTTTACATTTCATAAGCAAAAATACTTACTATTTAAGTTACATTTGCATATATTGATAGATTCACACTTTAGATATATCCATTTATAATTCATACAATTTTCTAAGTTTTAAATAAATGTCATTGTGTCACATGTAATACTCATACAAATTTAAATACAGAGCACTGACAAATATTTCTTTTATGAATAATGAGCATTATGATGGGAATGGTATTAAATGGTGATATAGTTGTGATGATATTATGGGGTTGATGATGACAGATATTAAGAGTGAAAGAAATAATAAATATTGCTGTTAAAAATAGTGATGACAATACTGCCAGTTAATACTAAATGTTCACATGCTAAATGGCATATAATAAATTAAGTACCTTCATAAATTCAAAATATGTTTAATATTCTCAGTTATTCCATGTAGTAAGTAATTCCCCATATGCAAAATTAGGAAACTTTAGAAATGTTAAAAGATTTGCTTGAAATAGCTTATATAAAACAGATTTTGATTCTACTTGAGACTATTTGACTTCAGAGCCAAATGACAATATTACTCAATTTTAGTTTTTACTTTCTTTAAATGTCAAGAAATGTCTCTAATTAATTTCAGTTAATAAACCAGAATTCTCTGTTGCATTCAACATTAAGCTCATGTCATTAATTTGAACATGTTTTTAAAAATCACCCATGATAACATCAAGGTATATCTTGTGTGAAACATTTGTTTTTAAAGAACTACTCCTTAGAAGTACAACATAGCAAGGTTGTATTATTAGGTTCTCTCTTCTATTTAAATTATTTAATAATATCTTAATCCCAACTTCCATTTCTGAATATAAAACTTACTCTATTTAACAATACATGTGTAATTTAAAAATAATTATTCAAACTAGCTTTGTGATTAAAGACAGAGGAGAGAACACAATTCGGCATTAATATGGAAATTATATATATATATATAAAATTTGACAACTTAATTTTAAAAAGTATTGATGAGAATGTATTAACCTCTCAAAGTCTGTTTCCTTTTTTGTGAAATGGTTATAATAATATCTAACATCTGTTTAGGGTTTTGAGAGAGGAAATTTCCTCTCTGTCAGTCATAGCAGAACTGGTTAGTAGGTATCAGTACAACATTCTGGGTTCAAGTTCATTCTTTTTTGGTGTATTCTGGTTTTGTACATTAGATTTTTATCCTTTTTAAGGTGAAAGTAATATTTTCTTGCAGCTCTTTGCAGAATAAGTAGAAGAACACACTCCCTGTTAAAGATTTCTTGAGGAAATATGAGTACCTGGTATGCTGAGATAGTTGACTCTAATAGTAGAAAAAAAAATCATACTTTCAATGGATAAATCCAATAAATATATTTATATGGGTTGTATTTTGCAATAAAGTTTTATTTCTCTATGTTGCAAGTATGATATGATGTCTTTTTAAGATTAAGAAATCCAAATAAGTTTTAAAACTAATTTTATTTCATCTGGAATTTTTTATTTCATTGTTATACTTCTTTTATAAACTCATCATATTCAAAAGTAAGTGAGTTCACATTATTAGGAGACATCATAGAATCAAAAGTTAAGTTTTTAATGCAAGAATAATTTACCTAAACCCCAGAGTGACTCAATACACTCTGAAATTTACCAGAAAGCTAGTGGTAAATATAATCATTCCAAAAATTACTACAATAAATTTAATTATTATGCAATAATATGTATGTGTCTACAGCATACATTAAATAAAAATCAATATTTTTAAAGTAATATAATTTGACAGGTTGAATATTAGATTAATAGACCCAAGATACCTATTAATAGATAAAGAAACAATGAGAATATATATCAGCAAATATATCAATATCTCAATCAAGAACAAGCCCAAGGAAAGGAGAATATCCTGTGTGTATATAAAAAGGGGCTACTAGTAGTTTACAAAACTCTGGGAAACCTATATAGAGAATATTCTTATCAAATTTCCCACTGAGAATGATTCTGTGGAAAGAATAAGGGCAAGAGAGTTTCTATCTTTCGTGATCAGAATGCAAGAACTGAAAGTCTGCTCTTCCAAATAATTCTTAATGGCTCATCAGGGGATTGCACAATTGCAATGAATATTTTGCTATATTATCCAAAAAGGAAAATGTGAGATACAAATGAATATAAAATGTTAGACTTGTCAGAACAATTTTCTGGATTTTTTGTTAAAGCTTCTGTATATCTATAAATCAACTTTTTAATATAACTTATTATGATTTTATGTAGAAATTAAAACAAATGCAAAAATTACTATCTAAAATAAGCTGCTGCCATAACAAAAACTTAAAAGCTTGGTATTGGCTTTGGGAGTAGGTGTTGTGTGAAGAAACTATCAGTATTAAACAGAAAATAGTAAGAAACTGTTTTCTATATCTGGAAATAATGGGAAATCTGTGATTGAAAACTATTGGCAAAACTCAGCCTTAAATAACGTGGAATATAGAAAGCGTACACAATAAATTAACATTATCTGTTCATGAAAATTCTAGGCAAAATGCTGAAACTGATAGTGGGCTTTTTGCAAACTCTAGGGTTCTAAACTAACTAAACTATCTTTCAAGAGTTTAAGCAGAATCAAGAAATTTTTTAGACACACAAATACTGAATTTACCACTCATAAAGTATTATCAAGTTAATAAGTAAAGCATGTGCTTAATTATTATATGAAGTTAATCTAATTGAATCTAGAATATCAATGTGCATAGAATAAGAAAAATTACATCATTTACTTGTATTAAATTATGCTAACAATAAAATAAGTATGACATTTTCATGAAAATGTGAGTTTGCAAGTTCAATAATGTTCAAAAATACTTCAAACAGTATTTGACAGAGAGAATAAAATTGGAGAAAATGAAAAGCAATCAGGAGTTTGTTACTCATAAGACACACAACAAAAAAAGCACATAGATATGTTGAAAATAAAATACTTAAAACATGTAACACCAATTGGCAGCCAAAACTAAAACAAATTAAATATAATATATACATTATATAATAGAAATTATAATTTAATATTATTGTGCACCCTGACAGAGTAGTGGTTAGGTCAATCGCTGCCAAAGGACACAGACCACATACCCATGGGCTTGAGTCCCAGGTCCTAGGGGAACAAATGTGAACAGCTAAACAAAAGGAAATGAAATACTTCTTTTCCTTCTCTCTCTTCCTGCCTGTCTGCTTACTCACCTTCATTCCTGCCTCTCTGCACCTTTCCTTAACGCGTGTGCACACACACACACACACACACACACACACACACACTTATATAACTTAAGATAAGCAATTATTGGTAAAAAGTACCCACTATTGCTTCAAAAAAAAATCTCAAACTCTGCCAGCTTTGTTACAAAAGACTTACACTTGCCTTCTTAGTGATTTGCCTTGAGCACTGGAGAAAATGAACTGTAATAGAATTTTAAATGCTTAGTGGTCTACGTTCTACCCCCAAGGATAGCTGTAGCCAGGGATCACCTGTTATTGATTTAAAACACTCATCTCTTTTGCCTCAAATCAGGATATACTCTAAGTATATTTATTCACCAGAATTCACAAGAGTAGCTTGGGATGACTCCAAAACTGTATTCTTTCCAGACTTCTTCCTTTTACTTTTCCCCATACTTAGATTATCTGGAATTGCTTTCTTAGTAAATCACTTGAACTCAAATCCCTGGTTCATTATGAACCTATATAAAAATGTGTCCTACGAGGACTATATAATACTTGTTCACTGATGTCTAGTATGTGGAGTGTTGGGAAGAGCAGTGCTCCCACACCAGTGACAAGAAAGTGCCTTCTCCTCTATGGAAAAGAATTCTTGAATTGCTGGGATAAGATCAGTCCAAATCATCACACCAAGGTACACTTGAACATGAAACTGGGAAAAAACAAAAACAAAAAGACAAAAAATACCTCTATCCCTGGAATAGAAACAGAAACTGTCCTGGGACCTATCCGTTATGTCTCCCATCACAGGGGAGAAGCAGGACTCTTCCGTACCAGAGATATACCTAGTAGAGATACAGAGCAGAGTTTGGCTTCCACGTGTGGTGTTCTGGTTCATCGGGAAAATTCAAACCTGGAGACCAAGTTCGCCTAAGTTGAAACTGGACCAAAATAAGAAAAAAGTTTTGCTGCTCCTTAAAACCAGGATCACAAATATCAAGTAATGAGCCCTAGCTGGGGAAAGCAAGGATATGGGATGATCCCATATCAGGTGCAACAGTAATAGGGAAGGCTAAAAGCTAACGGTGGATAGGGACAGTAAGAAAAACCAGTAACCCAGTTTCTGTCCTAAAGTGTTTCTAGAAGAACATTGATTGTAACCATAGCACAACAAAATCTCAAACAAGCGAAACAAGACTAGATTGAATCAAGTCTTCATATTAACAGCACACACACTTCCATGTAAATATGCTATGATCCTCAGTCTACTCTGTGCTACCCTTGATGTCCCGAATTCACTTGAAAAATTCCAAGACCAAAACATGAGGAAAGAAAAATCTGTTAGGACAAAGTAATATTTCAACTCAAAAAAACCTCAAATATGCTAATTATCAGCTAGTGAATTTATTTATTTTTTAAAAATATTTATTTATACATTCATTTCAAAACAGGTAAAATTGAACAATATGGTGAACATGGATATTCATTATATTATCGTTATACATATATGTTTATATTTATATACTGTATGTACTTGTTCTATTATTTTACATTATTATCTGCTTTTTTAGGATACTTAATTCACACCTCAGTGTGTGCATTTCACACCATACCCACCACAGGAGTTCTAGTTTCCTTTACCAATCCTTATATATTTTTGTTTTGACCTTCGTTTTGATTATTTTTCAGGCAAAAAAACCCCATAATTTATCACATTAAATACTTATTTCAAAAGAAACTCAGTAGAGTACAATATATTGACTATTTCCAAAACGAAGTTTCAAGTGAATAAAGTAGAATATACAAAAATTCATAATGTAAGCTTGAGTCACAATACCTTAATTTAGAAAGGTTAAAAATTGGAATTATCAAGAATAATAAGCTAAAAAGAAAAAAAACTCAGCATGATGAAAGTAAAATAAAAGAATTTTGGATAGTATTATCTTTCCAAACAAAACAAAATCAATAATAATAAAACTAAACAGGATAAAATATTAAGCACACAGGATTTGGGCATAAAAGATAAATTTGAACCCTGGTTCTGACATTTGTATACTATATAAACTTAGGCAGATTTCTTAGCTATAAAAATCTAATAAAATAAAAATAAAATCTACATCATAGGCTTATCTTAGGATAATATATGCCAAGTTCTTGAATAAGCGCCACAGAACAATCTAATAGACCTGTTTGAAAGTGGGATTTCTTTACACTTCATATACTATCTTTTAGTATGTTTTTGCAGAGTTGGTTTGTGGTGATAAATTCCTTTAACTTTTGCTTATAGGAAAAGCTTCTATCATTCCTTTAGTTTTAAATGATAATCTCACTGGGTATAGTATACTAGGTTGAAAATCCTTTTCTTTCAATTGTTTGAGTGTATTATTCCATTCCCTCCTGACCTGTAGAGTTTCAGTTGAGAAATCCACTGACAATTGTGATGACTCCTTTGAATGTGACTCATTTTTCTCTGGATGCTTTTAAGATCTTTTCTTCATCTTGTATTTTTGACATTTTAATGACAGTGTGTCTAGGTGTAGTTCTACTGGGATTTCTTCTATTATAGAATCTTTGAGCTTCCTGAATCTGGAGGCATGCTTCATTCTTCAGGTTAGGGATGATCCAGCTATTATTTCTTCAAATATAGTTCCTGCCCTCTTTTCTGTCTCTTCTCCTTTTGGGACCCCTCTAATGTGAATGTTGTTTCTTTTGATGTTATCTCAGGTCTCAAATGTTGTCTTCATTTCCTGACATTCTTTTATCTCTTTGATGGTTTGCTTGAGTTCATTTCTTTGCCCTATCGGCCAGCTCAATGATTCTATTGGAGGCTTCATCCATCCTATTCTTGAGTCCCTCTATTGAATTCTTTAGGTCAGCTACTGTTACTTTTTTATTTCTTTGACATCTGTTTTGAGTCATTTAATTTCTTCTCTCTTTTTTTTGTTGTTCTCTATTTCTTCCTCTATTGTTAATTTTATCTACATGAGTATGTTTATCACTATTGCCCTAAATCACCCTCAGGCAGTTTGTAGATGTCTGTTGTATTCAGATTTCTTCCTGGGTTTTTTATTGGATCCATAATTCCACATATATTTCTCTATGTCTTTGCTCTCTTTGACATTCTATTTATGCTTCTGTGCATTAGGCTTCCTTGCAGTGATGACCTTGTGTAGGGTATTGACTTCCACTGAGTAAGCCTGGATCTTGGTTTGGATACTGAGATTCCTTGAGTTTTGTGGCATCACCACTGGTTAGATGTATTGAAATTCTTATGTGGGCCCTCTGTTGTGCCTGCAAGTTCAGTCTATGGGATTGGGGTTGTGGGGGATGCAGAGCCTTCCCGCAATATTCCAGTTCCCACCACAATGATCACTTTGCTGTTGGCCCACAATTGGCCTGCAGTTTTACCTACATCAACAAGGTGGCAATAATGAGTTGCATCAACTCTCCCTCTAGGAGACTCATGTCTGAGGGCAGGATTCCCACTAGGCAAGTCCTGCAACTCCAAGGCAATGATAGTGGGAGGAAGTCGGGTTGGGTGATACCCCTCGCTGCCTTCCCATGCGGCGGCATCCAGTGTAATTTTCTCACCAGGCCTCCCATTCAAAACACCAGGACACTGGTACCTCTTCTGCCCTATGCCTAGACCCTCACCTCTAGGTGAGCTCTGTGTCCTGGTCTCACTGGGGGGGCTTTCTGTTGCTTTCAAGATTCTTGGAAGAGACCGTTGTTCCCAAAGTTCCAACCCCTCCGCTGTGGCTGGAATCTTGAGTCTGAATCTATAGTGTAGCTCTGAACCTGGATGTTTTTACCTACCCATTGATATGATTGTTTCTCTGTTTCTACAGCCTCTGTCTCTGCTTTTCCTCAGTGTTTCTGTCTGGAAAATAGGTGAGTTCTAGTTGCTCTGTGGGGAGGATGTGAGTCTCACTACTACTAGGTCACCATCTTGGCCAGATGTCATCAGGCAGTGGATTTAAAACAATAATAATGAATAGTTTAAATGTCTAAGCGAGGTGTCTTTATCTTTAAAATGAGGATTTTAAAAAGTTTCTATATATATAGATTTTTTTTGCAGATCAAATAAAATAAAGGTATTAAGTGCATAATTAATAAAATGTTCTACACAGAGTAAGGATTTAGAAAATAATAGTAGGTATGGTCATTATTGACTTGGGCATTTATTAAAGGACGCTTGTTTTATTCCAAAAGTTCTTCAGCATATTTATAAGCCTTACCTTGTCTGCTCCAAGTTTATTATCATTGTTACTTTTGCTTCAGTTATGGATTTTTTCATCAGGAAGGGGAGATAAAATGGCAGCTGAGTTTCTTTCTACATTGTGATAGAAACTTGGTGATTAATATCTCTCCCAGTTCTCTATGCAAGAACATCAGAAGGTTTCTTCTCACAAAAAAATTCAGCAACCTCTTTGTTATCCTTAGCTGTGCTATCATGGAACTCAAAATTGAATTTTCTACTTCTTATTTCTATTTGTCCTTACCATAAAGTCAAATAGGCTAACACTACATATAATTTAAAATAATATTTGCAGTATGATTTTAAATTATTCCTCTTTATCCTAAAATCTGTATTGCTTTTTGCAAGTAAAATTCAGTTAAAGTTTGTATTTGTACAATAATCAGCAATATCAAATTACAATGATGAATATCATTTTTGCTAAAAATTCAATAGGCAGAACCTGGTTTACAGAACCAACTACTTTCACCCATATTTTCAGTTTATATTATTTTAAAATTTTTTAAATTATTTTTCCTGATAGATTCCATGCCTTGAAACACAGTCTTCAATTTATAAAATATGTAGGATTAAGGCAACCAAAAATGTCAATCAGTACTAACCTTAGATTCTCCTTAATTATTGTAACTAGATTATATTTATGGTATGAAAATCACTGGCCAGCTACAAATAACCAGCAGAGATATTGAGTCTATCTAACATATGACAGCTTCATGGTTATTGTAGTTCTTTCAAAAGTTATTTGTCAAAATTAAAGTTGGTGACAATACAATGCAAAGGTAGTCTGCCAGTTATCTTTCCAATCTTCAGGTGCTCTGTAAATGATATCTATGCTCAGAAATTTACCAGCAAATCATACTATCACCAAGCATTTATACACATGTACTCACGTTTCTTGAGCTACTTTGCTCTAATTTCCTCATTAAAATATTAACTTTTAAATGAATAATTATTTCAAGATTAATCCCAGAGCCACTGATAACAATGTAGCTTATTCTCACTTAGAGAGGGTAGGTGACCTCCTCACATCAGTGACAAAGACAGGATTACAAACTCAGGTCCTGTGATGTAAGTCCATCCTCCTGATCAATCATACTATACTATATACTACCTCTCAAAATATTTTCTAGATAGACTAACTCTGTCCCTAAATAAATAACCTTGGGGAAGTCACAAACTTCTTAAATATACAGCTTCCTCATATAGAAAGGGAGAATAAGAACAGCGCCTAATTCACAGTGTCATTGTGAAATGTAAATGAGTTATATTTGAAAGAATTTAAAACAGTGCTTGTCACAACATTCTGCAAACACTATAAAGGGGTTGGCTAACATAAATTCTGTAACTTTATTTTATTTTTCATCCTTTGAACACCTTCATCCATTTCACCCACTTCAATATCTGATAACTTTGAATCTCTTCTATTTATGAACAATTTTTAAAGAACCTACATATCAATGTAATCACATAGTATTTGTCTTTTTCCTGAATTAATTCACTTAGCCCTGAAGATTTACTCATATTGCTGCAAACAGCAATATTTCTTTCTTTTAATGGCTAAACAATATTCCATTATGTACACATATCACATTTTCTTTATCCATTTTTCAAATTTTAATTTTGTTATTTTTTAAAAAAAATTTAGCCTTAATTCTTACATATTCGTTAAGTTTGAGTTGAAAGAAAATAGATTAGTCCACAACTCCGCAATATCTATGACTAGTTCATGCATGTGCACATTACATGTATGGAGAGAAATTTGGAGACCACTCAATTTAACCTTGATTTTTAATGATGGACATTTTCGGTTCAATGAGTTTATGTGACTTCTGTAGGAAGACTGAGAGAAAATTTATGACTCCTGATCCAAGCCTTCGATTACAAAAGGAATGGTATGAATAACTAGGTTATAGTCACTGATGAAAACAACTGATGAACTGCATGAGAGATTTACAGTAGATGTGTCAGCATAAAATGAACATTTAATAATAGGAAATCAGAAGTCTTGAAAGTGGTGATATCTAAAAGGGGGAGTTCTGTTACTTTAAATACCACCTTTAAATGATCTTATTTAACTCTTAACACTTAGATAGGTAACTTTAAATGTTAGTGCAACTTTTGATTAAATAAAAGAATAACTTTTTATTCTATGGCTGGAATAAATCAAAACATTGATATGAAATTCCCTTGCAGCTGTATAATCACTTGCCCAACAATATCAAGTAAGCACATAGCACTGGCCTCTATTGTGGAAGAAAACACCCATAATTCAATGGCATTAATCATAATAGCTAGCATTTACTGGGCACTTACCACGTACCAGGCACTGTTTTAAATACCAATGTATTAATTTGAACTGCAAGATTAATGTCAAGTAATAAATACCACTACTAGCCCCCTTTTACGATAAGAAAACTAAGGCACAGAAAAGCAGCCTGTATAAATTCACAGTTAGTTGGGAGAGCAGAGATAAGAACAATTGTTACAGAATCCTGAGCACTTTCCAATTTAGGCAGTTTTTAATTCTTCTCTTAAAGAGGCAGACTACTATTGAGAAATATAGATAAAGAATATATGGGTAGGGGGAGGCTGTATACATATTCTCTCCATACTATCTGGTGTTAACAATGTATGAATGGAAATTTCTACTGAAAAGATGGCATTCAGGAAGAAATCGAGTCTTAATCAAAAGACTAATTGCCACTTTGCTAGCTTCCTCTAAGTCTGAGAAAGCTGACGTTTTCAGCACAAGAAAGATAGTGAAGTGCACATGTAATCTTCATAAAGTGAGATATGTGAAAGTACTAGTTTTATCAATGATCACTGATTCCTCATACATTTTAACATGTGGTTAAGATTTTCCAACCTCCTTGTCACTCAAGCACTTCTAATTATTCTGCTACGAGAGAAAAAAAGTAGCATTTTCTGAGATTGAGGAGGAAATCTCTAAGAAAGCATCTAGAATATATAAAATTATTTTCTAGGATGATGACTTGCACATGATTGAAAAACATAGTGACTAATTTTAGAACTGAGTTTAATAGACTTGTGTCAAACAATCTCAGAGAGAGTTTGTAGTCCACGTGTGTTTGGTTTGTTTGTGTTTTTTTTTCTTTTTCTACTTTCAGGAATCGGATATAGAGAATATAGGAAGAATTTGGGCCCCTAGCTCCAAATTGTTTTCTCAGATATGATTTCTGTTACACTGGCAGCTGAAAAATAGGACACTGACAATAACTTCAGGGAGACATGCTGAGATGAAAAGACAGCAGGATAGATAGTCCTTGATACACAGCTGGTGATCAGGCCTCAGAAAGCCATCCCCCTGGTGAGAAGCATCCTTAAGTTGAAGACCTAACTGTTTACCACAGGTGATAAAACAGAAGAATTTCTACAGTTGGTGGAAGGGACGAGGTAAAAGGGAAAGGGATTATAGAAGTAAACAGATCCGTAAGTGCCCATGACTCCGCTCTACTGTCTGCATGGACAACTGAAAAGCAGAGGCAGAGGCCTTGATATTGTCCTTTCCAGTACACTGACTCAACAAATATCTCTTAGTAACCCATAATATGCAAGACATTTCTAATACACTGGTCAACTAGAAAAATAATTTCTAGTCCCCATGGAGCTGACAGCATAGAAGGATATAATTGCACAATTAATTACAATTGTGATGAGCTCTACTGTAAAGAAGTATAGATCATTATGGGAGTCCATAATGAGAAAACTAAACTTGCTTTGTCAAATGAAACAGCAGGAAGCAGTTACACTGAGGGCTCAAAGCTGACAGACTTCAGATTTTCTGTATGAGGAGGGATGGTGAGGGGAAGCTGATGTATAGAAATTCAGGCTGAGAAAATAAAATAGCCTTGATTGCTCACATACAAGGCTGGATTTATGCTTTAAAATGTTAATCTATCTTCTTCCATTCAGAACCAGCTGAGGATTGATGAAGGCAGAATTACAGTATCGGCTAATATATATCTTACGTTTTTCATGTGCCTCCAAAACTCTGCATTCTTTACATTCAATACCTTTTTTTAATACAACTGTAACCCTATAACGAAAGTGCTATTGTTCTTTCCATCTTTCACAAGGAATCTAAAAAATAATAATAATTTTTATACTGTATATAAAGGATAAAATCAAGAATTAAAATACAGGTGTCCTTGTCATACACACTAAATTATTTTTGTAGTCTGTTTCTCCACAATAGAGGGAAACAGATAAAAAATGTGGTACTTAGTAAAAGCATAATAAATGATCCTAGGAAGAAGGAATGTGTTTACTATTAACTGTCTATGTCTTTTTAAAATATTAACAAAAGGTCCAGTGCTTGTTTAGAAGAAAAAAATTAAAGGAAAGGTATAGGCAGGAATGAAGGCAAGTAGGCAGACAGGAAGGGAGAAAGGATAAAGAACATTTTAATTTTTATTTATTTAGTTCTTCATCTTAGTTGTTTTCTCTAGTCCTGGGTATTGAATAGGGTACCTTGGGATGTATGTGGACTACACTGGGATGAACTAACCCGGCTAAGCCACCAGGGTGTGGCAATAAAAAACATAGCATTTATTTAATTTAGTTGTTCATCTTGGTGGTTCCCCTGCCCCGGGCTGTGAACCGGGTTCTTGGAATGTATGTAGACTATGCCTGGTAGATATATCCACTAGTCCTCCAGGGTACACTTGGAGAAAAATTTGTGAAGATTCTTAAGAGCTGAAATCAGTGGGATTACCATTCAACTTATTACACATAACCAAGATTTCAGAGTCTGACTCTTCTGTAGTATCCGTCAACTCAAAACCAAATGCACTTCAGTCCCAAGGTGAAATGGAAGATAATCCGCAAAATGCAAATCATTTCACACACAGGGTACCTGGCTTTCTCTTGAGTCATGTTACACTGTCATCTCAACAGCCATATTGTGCAAGATAATTCTCTTAAGGCCTAAAGTTATTTTCATATTTGCAAAAAATGGAGTACTGTAAGGGAAAAATGTTTCACAAAGGTCAAAATAATTCAAACACAACACAAAAATAAAAGACAAAATTTCAGTGAAAAAAAGAAAAGCTTTTTAGAATTCATTCAAATACATAATCAAATAATCACACTGTCAAAAGACTTAAAACCTTATGTCACCCAAGGAGACAGGACTGACCATTGTCAGAAATCACTGTTCAAAGAAAGTCACCTTCTCAAAGTTGTCATCTTTGTGTCTTAAAACTCATTTCAATCACACAAGATAGTTTTTACATCTTTCAGTGAGTCAAAAAAGGAGAAAACAATTCAATATTTGTCTTCAACCAAAAATGTATGTTGATATACTGACAAAAGTAAAAAATTTCTTTTAACAGCAAAAGTGACATTGCACTCTACACTTATTTTTTTAATTTGTTGATGATTTTTTTCTTATGTAGCATATAAATATCTAGAGTTTCCTTCCCTTTTACTAAGATTTATAATTATCTCCTTGGACTGAGTTCCAAACTCCTTTGAAACTACTGATATGCTAATTAACTTTTTTAAATTCTTTTGAAAAAATATTTTTGAATCAATGCCATCTATGGACTTTCATTTAAATATTATGAACTCTTCAACAAGTAATGCCTATAAATAAAACCAGATCTTAAAAAGCTTTCTATAATAGGTGAACACGAATCTAGTGGATTTTATTTACCTGCTAGAACTAAAATGTCAATACAGAGTTGAGGAAATGTCAGTGTCAGAAAACCACATAGAGTACATGTCTGCCTTGATAGTCACTGCTAAGGAATAGTGTAAAGAAAAGGAGAATCAATGTCAGGCACCCTATCAGACACTGGGAAAAGATCAATCGTTGTAAGATTTGGAGAAGCGTACAAATCCCTGTCTAATCATCTCCTTCGACCGATGTAGAAACAGAAGTAATGGAAAATCACATTTACACCACTAGCAGATCAACATAAAACACCTAGCACTTTACTCTTCTCGAGGTTTTTTATGTTTTATCTCATGGACAGCACTAACCCAAATTTATAGGTAAAACTAAACCAGGGACACTAAATGATTTTTAGAGAGACCTCACAAGTAAATCAGTGCCATAGCTATTACTAATAGTTAAGATCAGTGCTCCAGACCGAGCTTCCCAGATAAGGTTATCAATTATACAACACAGATTTACTGAACTCTGTTTAGATTACTTTGCTAAGCTTTAGGTAGAAAAAACTACTAGATGAGATAGGTTTCTGTAGGGTATTTGTATTATAAAGAGAACTTTGATCTTCAATTTACTGTATAGCCAAATTCATTTCCAGGGGTTAGTGAGTCAGTGATTATTCAATAACCAAATGAGGAAAAAAAAAAAAAAAGCTACAGTATAAATCCCCTGAATATAAAATTTTCCAAGAGTAAATTGGAAATAGTGTTTTTATTCTAGAAACAACAATCCAACAAAAACAGATACATGAATAATTTTAAAAACAAACCAACTTTGACTAAAAGTCAAATCAGTGATTAATCTATTAAGTGTCTTACTTTTCCATAATATAATAAAATCAATTGTAATCTCTTGGACAAGCAAGCTTCAAGAACGATTTAGTGTTGCCTGTTCTGTTTTGGTCAAAAAAACCTAATCCCCCATTATTTTCAGTAACTTTCATAATCATTCACCTCTAGTTAGCCATGCAATAACATCTGAGCTACCTTATGTCTCACACCCATTTATACCTGTCACAGAATCTTAGTAAACATGAATTCCTTTTTTATGTTGTATCAGTCACTTAACAGATTTCTGTATCTTTAAACTCCATCAGTACCATGTATAAACATAAATCATGGCCAAAAAATATTTATCTTATTTTTATTTTATATTTCTCCCATACACTATTTGCTTTTGGTACTCTGCAACATAAATTGTAGATTTGGGATGGACAAAATATGTAAGAAAAATTATTAAAAATATTCTGTATCAATCTGAATGAAAACAAAGACTTTAGAACTGGAGTTCTAGTGATGTAGTACAACTTACTGTAACTCTCATCTGAAATAACTAAAATAAAGAATTAGAAAAGAAAACAGACTTATGAAGCTCTCAGAAATATTAACAGATCTTTTAAGTAATATTGACCAGATACTTCGGGCTCTAGGTAAATGAAACATAAAGAACTAAAAACTAGATTTCTTATTTAATGCTAAGATTTTTAAATATAGGTTGGTCAATCTCCCCTCCCCTTTATTTCATGTTTTCATTCTCCTCTTGATATAACTATATATACATATATAAAAAAATCAATTTATCCATTTTTACTCCTGCTCCATTTCTTATATCACATTCAGCAAAACTTTTGGAGTAGGTGCTCATATTTACTGTTTTCTTTCTTAACTCTCATGTATGCAACCCTTGTTAATTAATTTTCAATTCACCATTCCATAGAAATAAGGTTTGACACTTGTGTTGTCAAATTCAAGCTACGGCTCTATGCTCTTTCAAAATTATTATTTTTATTAAGATCTTTCATTTTTAGTATGATTAATAACAAAATTGGGTCTATACAGAGATTTGACATATATACACTGTCCTCACACATGCAGCCTTCCCTATTAGCAACATTCCTCATAAAAGCAGATTATTTCTAAGGATTGATGAATTTACATTGACACATCATAATTTCCCCAAAGCTATAATATGCGTTTTGATTTTCTCTTAGTGTTGTGCATTCTATGGGTTTGGAAAAATGTATAATGGCATATATCCACCATTGTAGTATCATAGAGAGCATTTTCACTGCCCTAAAAATTCTCTGTCATCTGCATATATAGCCTTCTCTTTCTTAACATCTGGCAGCTACAGATCTTTTTACTGTTTCCATAGTTTAACCTCTTCCAGAACATCACATTGTTGGAATCATACAGTATGCAGACTTTTCAAATTGACTTATTTTACTTAGTAATATGCGTTTAGGATTTCTTCAAGTCTTTGTACGTCTTGATAGCTCACTTTTTTTTAGTATTGAATAATATTACATGGTCTGGATATTTCAACAATTATTAATGCATTCGCTGAAAGACATCTTGGTTGCTTCCATGTTTTAGTAACTATGAATAAAACTACTATAAACAACCACGTGCAGGATTTTGTGTGGACATAAATTTTCAACTAATTTGGGGAAATACCTAGAAGCATGGCTGCCAGATAATATGAGTATGTTTAATTTTGTAAAAAAAAATGGCCAAAGTGTCTTCTAAAGTGACTGTACCATTTTGTATTCATACTGGCTGTTGCTTTATATCCTCAGCAGCATTTACCAGATTTTGGCCATTCTAGTAAGTGTACAGTGACAGTTCATTGCTGTTTTAATCTGCATTTCCCTCATGACATATGATGTGAAATATCTTTTTATTTTCTTATCTGCCATCTGTATGTCTTCTCTGGTGAGATATCCATTAAGGTCATTTTTAATTGGTTTATTTTCTCATGCTTTACTTTTAAGAATTCTTTATATATTTTTAATAATAATTGTTTATTGGATGTGTCTTGAAAATATTTCTCATAGTTTAGGTTCTTTTCTTTTTTCTTATTTTTTCTTTTAAGGGAAGATGTGGGTAGGAATGAAGGCAAGTAGGCAGACAGGTAAGGAGAGGAGGAAGAAACATTTTATTTGTATTTAGTTGTTCACACTGGTTGTTTTCTTCCACCCCACCCTCCCACCTGGTACCTGGGACTTGAACCCAAGTGTATATGACCTGTCCTCCTTTGAAGGCAACAGACCTGCTACTCCACCAGTGCTTGCTAGCTTGTCTTTTCATTTTCTTGCCAGTGTCTTTCATAAATCAGTATTTTTTTGTTTTGTTTTGCTTTGATTTTTAATGTTAATTAAATTCAGCTTCTCAGTTCGTTGTCTTGTCTATCTTGTCGTTGGTGTTTTATCACAATACTCATGTCATCTTCTAACTTCATTTCATCACAGTTTGCAGCACAATTACCCAGTTGCTCATGTTCTTTCTTGAAACACGCTCTTTGCGTCTCTGACAAGCACTACTTTCTCCATAACTTTGCTGGCTGTATTGTCTTTGTTCCAGCTACAAATGCTGGAATGTATCTGTGTTGACCACAAACTTTCCTCTCTCCTATCCCGTGGCTTTAAATTACATTTTTATTCCTATTATTCTATATGTATACCTTGTCCTATCTTGTGTGTTGAGACCTAGACCACTAAAACCAGCTGTTTACATGTCCACATGAATAGCTAGTAATCATGTAAAACAAGCTCACATTAGAATTGATTCTTGAACCCCTAAATTCATTCTTAGTCAGCTGAATTCAGTAAATCGAATAATAATTTATCAAGTGGTTTAAATCAACAACTAACAATTATCTTTATTTTTTTTCTTTTCTTCACATCCTCTACCCAAAGGGTTCTATCATTTTATTACTAAAACCTAGCTTGAGTCCATCTACTTTTTAAAATCCTGATGCTAACCAGTTTATGCCACCACAATCTCTTTACTGAACTACTTTCATAACTCTCTAAATCTTCGTCTTTCTCCCTATAATCCACTATTCACACAGTGATCTAAAGTATCTTGTAAAATGTAAACTATGTCATGTACTTTTTTCTGCTTAAATCTCTAATGATTTTCTTTTGTACATAGGAAAAAATTCACATCCTCACCATGGTTCAAAAAGTTCTTTGCTATCTAAATCCTGACTCCTCTGAACCTCTCTGCCAGAGTAATTCTCAATCACCATGAAACAGTAATACTCATAATTTTTGACACATTGACCTCATTTCTGCATTTTTCTTGCTCCTCCTTCACCAAGACTCCTCTGAACTAGATTTTCTCACATCTGACTCCTTTTTATTAAACTTCTATTATATATATAACATCCTCAGAGAGATTTTCCTGATCACCCATCCCAACACATGATCATAGTCATTCATGTTTATATAACTTGACTTATTTGCTTCACAGTTTTTAACAACAATCTGAAATTATCTTAACAGGTGCTCTTGTTATTATTTCTTTCTGCTTTATTTCCCTATAGAAAGTGAGCTCCAGAAGAGCAATTACTTCATTCAATTTGTCTTGTTTTTGCTGCTTCCACAGCTTTGGGCATAATGTGCACAGCACATTATAGGAAATCAATATATTTCTAAATTAATGGATTAATTAATTGAATATATTGGTAAGGAGTTATAGAAATTATTATGATTCCTATTTCAATAGCAAATCAAAAACAGTTGATTTGTATATAGTCATAAATCAAAGCACCTAAAGGATCTTTATGTCTGTTTCCATACAGAATAATTTTTATAAAATTACAGCCTTAATTATACTGCATGATAACAGATACTAAGAGATTTACTCACTTCATTTTGTAATGTGCATAATGACAAAGACACCTATAGAACTGTTGATTCTTTAGTGAAGTCAGTTTTATGAAGTGCCAATTTAATGCTGTGCTACTATGGCTTTTAAAAAAAAGTAACTATCTTCTACCAAAATGACACACTTCTTTGTGTTATACCCAGGAACTATAGCCGAGTGCTAAATTACTTATCCAGGAAACAGATGAGAAGTCGTTAAATTAGAATAAGGCATATTTTTATTTCTGAAATTCTGCTTTCATTTTATTATTCCCTCTCACCAACCCACAGGAATCTCTACTGCCAGTCTGCCTGTGTCAACTGTCATATACTGTCTCATGTTCCTATTCATAAATCTTGTAAGCCTATGTTTGATCTTCCTAAATGGACTGTAGACTTTGGCAAGCTGCTCTCTGAAGTAGGCACTATACATCTAGTTTGTAATAGATATTTGTAAAATATTATGATGACATTTATACTTCTCCACATATGGTTCTCTCCTGCCTTTAGTCCCAGACAAAAGGTGAAAATCAAAGTAAAAACATAAAACAAATTAACTTTGACAATGTAATAGTTTTTTTTTAATGATTGGTAATTTTGAACTCTAGGTAACTGTTACACATACTCTTTATACATTACTTTTTTTTTCTATCTGGAAGTTATAATGAAAAAAATGTTGAAGTTATTTACATGTCCTGGAGCATGCTACATAGAGCCGATCATCTCAAAAACAACTCAGTAAAAATCAGTAACTGGAGATTCTAGTAACTGCCTTCGAAACTTATTAATAATCATGATGAAACAGGTCTCTCTAGGGACTACAAACATTTGAAAATAAAGAGTTAGTTCAAGGGAATTTGTTGTATCACAGGATTAAAAGCTAAAGAAGAGAATAATAATGTTGGTAGAGTTTTATAAATACACACATAAAATTTAGCAGTGATGAATCCCCAGCCCAACATAGAATATTAAAATAAGTTTTCGAATATAGGTTGGAAGACTGTTTTCTTCATTTACAAATACAAGAATCAATCTTATGATTATAATGAGATTTAAATAAAACAATTACTGTCATGTTGGACACATACTGAACATTTGTGTTCTTCCCCACAAATATACCTGTTGAATTCCTATATTCCAATGTGCTAGTATTTGGGGTTGAGGCTTCTGAGATGCAGATTCAGATGAGATCATGAGGGTGGGGCACCCATGATAGGATTAGTGCCATTATAAGAAGAGGAAGAGAGGCCAGAACTCTTTCTCTTTTCTGGACTCCCCAGCCTCCAAAATGGTAGAAATAAAATATGTTGTTTAAGTCACTTAGTCTACATTTTCTTATGACAGTTCAAGCGAATTAAGTCAGTCTTTTAAATAATGCAAAGGCATAACAAATATCTCTCTATACAGTATTTATCATTGCATAAAAATTTAAAACTTTATAAAATATGCCCAATTATTTGTAATATATAATAATTATAGAGGGATTATTATATACTAGGCATTGTTAGAATAGCAATCACGATAAGGACAATAAAAGTAAAGTTAAAAATAACACTTGCAGTTATGTGGCAGCTACCAAACGCCAGGCACCATTCTGATTACTTACAGATATAAAAGCATTTTATCTCATGATAGCACTAATAAAATGGTACTGCTATTACTATCCTCAATTTTTCAGAGGAAGAAATTGAGGAATAGAGTCTCTAAGCAATTTATATGTACTAAGCATTTAATGTTGATAATATAAAAGATGGATAGCATTATGTCATCATTTTGTAGATGGGAAAGTGATAAGGGCGAAGAAAATTGTCCCATGTTTTTCAGCTAATATATGGTGAAGTTGGGATTTGAACTCAAGCCATCTGGCTCAGAACTGTGTCTAATTATGCTTGATTATCTAAAGCTAATGATCTGTTTAGGTCTGTTACAAACAAATAAGAAGTTAACGCTCCTATTGAAAATGGGCAATGAACCTGAAAAGATAATTCATAACTGCACATCGCCTTCTCTTCTTTGAAATGCTCATTATATCAATGGTTGATTGGCCAGATAACTTTTTGTGTGAAAGTATAAGCCATTAAATATAAGTTTAGTGAAATGGTAACCTCTAAAATGGGCAAAATTTTAATGGGAGTGTTTATAATCTAAATCACTTGTCAAATTGAAAAGTTTGATTTATTAGAAACAAAGCATTTATATTTGCTTTCATTCTTTTAAAATTATTGTTAATTTTACAGTGAAACTTATTTTAATCATTGAAAATGACTGTAAAGGTCATTGTGTCAGTTACTCATTGAAATTGATTGAAACAGGTGAAAGTGAAATGTGTTTTCCATCATATTATCCAGACCATTAATTTCCATTATGCATACATAACAAATGATTAGGACACATTGAAATATTCAAATAGTTTACAGAAAGTAAAAGATAAAGTTCAAAAGTTATATATCTAATATCCTTTTGAATTTTATTTTATGATTAAAATGGACATTCATTTCTAGTATCATTATACATAATAAATTGTAAACTGCTTATTCTTCTGTTACTTTCAAAGTTATCTTTCATTTATAGATTATCAAACTCATTATCAATGTGAAATTTATTAAAATATAATGAAATTTAACCTATACAGTAAATTAGAAAATTAGAAAGCAAATCAGGGGCATTATTTTAATCCCTGTTCAAATATTATCAACTATGTAATATTCAAATATAAAGAAAATTAATTAGTTATTATATGAATAAATATCTCTGAGAAAAACAAAACAAAACCCCAAATCTATTACTCTGTGATAACTGTTGATCTGAATTGGCAATTCTTTAATTTACTGATTAATAGCAGAAAAAAATCAAGAATTGAATATGTGAGCTTTCATTAAAATAATTTCTCCATCATTGCATACTCATATATTTATTAAAAATAAAATTTATTTAAATATATTTCTGGCATTATTTGATATCTTTTTGCAAGGCATAAATATACAAACTGATTGAAAGTAGTCTATTTAGTTGTAAGATATATGAAAACTGAATTCTTCAGAGGATGCTCAATCTCTATGTAAATGCAGAGATATTTTAATTCTCAAGTATAACTAAAGTCAGGTTAGTATTTTACACAAAATTGAATAGTTTTGCTTCTAAAACTAAATGTCTTTTCTTTTTGCTAACAATGGAAAATAAAAAGCTATTTTCAGAGGAAAGTTCATGAAATAAGATAAAATAGAATATTTGCCTACAAAAAGTTGATCCTAATTGACATCTAATTGATACCTTGAAATAGTTTCACTTTTTCCACCTTGGTACATATTCAAAACTTGAAGAAAATAATATTTATCTATTTAGTATTTTAATCATAATATTTGGATTATTGAATGATTGAATAAATTTCTGCATAACAAATGGAGTTTTCAGTCTTGCTTACTTTCCCAACATTTGAAAATTCTTCCTCATTTACAATTTATAGCATCCATTTAGCATCTGTGATGATAACCTTCTGGTTTTATAGCAATTTAAAGTATCTATTTTCTATAATTCTTATCCATAAGTATTTTATTTTCTTACTCCATATTTGGTTATATGCTAGTTTACAGTATTTAAACAGTTACAAATGTCCCTCACATTATTTCCTGTGTAATTCTATAATTTACTTTTATTAGATTTTGTATTGTTTTTAATGACTGAAAATAAAAAAAGGAGTCCCTGAACACTGAACTGAATTTTTTAAATATTACAACAGAAATATTTCTGTGTACTACTCATTAACCTAAGATTACAGATACATATTAAGGTATTATTTCCATAAGGAAGCATATTTAAGTTGATATTAATATATTAATATAAAAGTATTCCATCTGGAATCCCCAAACAAAAGTTCTCTTGAGAGAATAATTTTAACAATATGCTTAGTATCTAGTTCATAGTTGATAGTTATTTCTTAAAACTGCCAATGACTAAAAATCCATTATATTAATACTTTCCTTTCAAAACACACAAAAAATCTAATTTTACAATATTAGTACTTTTATAATGAACTCTAAATGAGAAAACAATTTTTTTCTATATAGTCTATAAAATTCTATGAGTTACATTAAAAAACTTCAGGGAAATTATTATCTTCCTTTTCTACTGATTATTTCCTTAAAATGTAGAATTATTATTTAATATACTACAGTGAGCATTCTCACAATTCATTTCTTTTCACAACTGGAGAAAAGCTAACATTTTAGAGAAAAAAATGTATAGTCCTTTATTCTTACTTTAAAATACATTTAATTTCCTCCTGGCTATGAAAATTTTATTAAAAAATATTTGTTATAAATATTCTCATCTCATTCAAGGATACTATTAGCTTCATTTATTTTCTTTAAATTGAGTATTTCTAAAATATGTTTTTAACTCTTTCCACCATATTTCTTGTTCTAATGCAGTGACAATACAGTTCTAAGCATCTGATACGTGTGCTGTAAATTCACTATGTGGTACTTATCTGCTTTATCTGCCTTTTCTCATAACATAATCTTATAAAGTAGACCAATATTTCTTTCAAAAGCTATGTACAGGCTAAAAATATATATCTGTCAGTTACACAAACTGACTCTACTGACTGCCATGCCACAAAGCTGGATATTTGGAAACTATATTATTTGTTGAATCACATTACCTGTTGAATACCATACAACTAACAAGAATTGGCACCGCTGCAAATGAAATTTTGTTGGGATTATTTAATTTAGGATTTATTTAATAAAGATGGCTGGTCATCTATTTGTGGTCTCTATATTTTGGACCTGGATATCTATGCTTAAGTATGACATCAATTAAAGTCATCGTTAGGTTATACTATGTGCAGCCTGAAGTTACTTTAATACAGAATCAAGTATGAGTAGAGAAACAACTTTCAATTCTTTCCATGTACTTGTTTAAGAGAAGAATACTGAATAGTCAGCAAGAATTAACAGCAGGGAAACCGTGAAATAAGAACCATATAGTCTGTTCCATAGTCTTCTTTGACTTTAAAAAGAGGATTCACCTTGGGTAAGTCAAATTATTCTTTAGATTTTCTTTATATCCTCTTCTGCAAATCAAAGAGTGTGAATTAAAAATATCTCTGCGTTTCCTTTGAACTTAGCTTGTCCTTAATCTGACACTGATAAAATAAAGTAGGAGGTCATTTGACTAATGAGACTTTGGTGCCCTGGAGGAGGCCGACATAGCAAACCAAAATATATGCCTATAAAATGCCTCAAAGTTATGAAATCAAAACACTAATGACAACCCCAATGGACAATGACGAAGAACTTTTGGTCATCTGGTCGAAGACAGGGCATGTGGGCATATATTTGAGGAATGGGAAGTCTGTACACACAGGTTGATACTATTTTGTAAAGCAAAACTACTTCAATAAATATTAAATTAATTTTACAAAAACAGTATGGACAACCAAGCTCAACTAACCAACCTGACTTTAGGCAATAGCCAACAAGTAATTTGCCTTTTTTCCTTCTCATTAAAGTCTCTCCCTAATCTCCTACTTCAGGTTTGATGCTACTCAACTTGAATCAAATTTGCTCAAATAGCCTTAACCATTTTAATATGTTTGCATTTATCTTTTATCGGTTTAATATGCCAAAATTTAAAAAACAGAACCTTTGATTATTTTCTAAGTATGCACATAGAGAAAGTGGACCTATTTTATAACCATAGTAAGATTCTGTAGGCTGGAATGAGAATAATGAGCAGCCCGTCGACAAGAATTCCGTCCATGGGGGCTATTTGAGGGATGTGCTTCTCTCCAGACATATATGGAAGTCTGCACTTTTGTTTACATGGCAAAATAAATGGCCCGTTAAGAGGCTAGAGTTTTATTCAGGACAATACCATACATAATTTACATAAAAGCCTTGTTTACATGGTGATTTAGGAATATTTTCACACTTTAAAGGACCAAACAGAAAGTTAGCTTCACTCACATACAACCTCCCATGGCTCTCAGATGAAGACTTTAGTTAGAGAAAAATGGTTGTTTGGATAAAGAAAGAAAATTCATTTGTATCTGTTCTGGTATAATAATAAAAACTAATCATTTATATTTATTTGCACATTTGTGTCTTTTTAACAAAAATCATTAGTTTGATACTTGATTTCTCAGTTCAAAAAAGCTATGTGTGTCTGAAGATTTCATGTAGTTTGTGAATATCTGCTTTTGGAGACAAGACAAACAATAGCAATTAAATTACAGGCTATTTTGTTGAAAGAGCAATATAACAAGAGGTAAGTAGGCAGACTTGAAGGATAAATATCTCCATTTTGCAAAGATTTTACTATTTTACATTCTTAATGGAAGTTTGATTATTTGGGATGCAGTCACCAGTTTATATTCAAGCTAAATTAATTGAGTATATTTTCTTAACTGATCAAGTTGTTAACAGCTGTTAAGCATGCTATGCCTGCTATGACTCTCCTGAAGAAAAACTGAAGACAGAATAATTAATGCCTGAAAATAGATTCAAACATCACTTGGCTTCACGGGGTATAACAGGCTATGGGTTATTGATAGTTATTTATGTATGTTCATGCATTTTTTCTAAAGGAATGATCAAACTATCCAGATCAGTCTTTCTTTTTAGACATGTTTGGATTTTAATATAAAAATAACCATACTTGATGGTATAAATTTAGATAATTTATCAGACTCTTGACATTTTAGCTTTGCTTTAAAAAAAAAATCTATAAAAGGGGAAATGCAGTATATTTTGGGCTCATAATTCTAAAGATTAAATGGCTAATTCTCATTTTTATCTTACTTCTCTTATTCTTATTTTCTGTTCATTTCTTAACACCTTTTCCTCCTCCTTACTCTCTTCCACATTTCCTTTCACTATTGCATATCATTTCTCTTTCATGTGGTAGAATCTGAAAGATCTTTACCACAAAATAAATCTTTCTCTGATTTTGAGCACATAATTTACTACACATCTCAGCCTTCCCTGCAGTTACTTAGATGTAGTCATTTGACTGAGTTCTAGTCAATGGAGGAAAGGCAGACATAAAAACACCACTTCCGAATCTGGCCCATGCAAGCCGTGATGCCATTCTCTGCTTTCTTTCTTCAACAGTTACTGAATATACAGGACACAGAGGACAAGGAGGAGGGTGGATTCAAAGTTACATGGTGAAAGTCCCCTGAGTCCCAAATGCTTTGTGAATATTGGCAATAATTTATTGTGCAACCAAAAATAAGTTTCTCTTGAATAAAAATCACTAAGAAATGAGGATTATTTTCATATAAGTTCACATTACTTTAACTCATAAAGAAAATGATACCATGAACTGGGATATTGTGGTTGCATTTATCTTGGTGCTTTGGGAATCAGATTCTCCTGTGCTAAAATTTTGACATTTTGGTAAAGATGCCACCTGCATTAACATGGTAAAACTATGTGCCGTGTGGGGAAAACATGTGCCTATAGCTCTAGCTCTAGTGGAAGTGGTTGAAAAAGAAGATGCCAGTTTTTGATGGTGATCTTTACTGACGATGCTTAGCAATAAGAAGGAAAAGGTAACCTCAGGCAAATAAAGTATCAGATGGTTTCATGGAGTATAAGAAGAAGGGAGGGGAGGAGGGAACAATATGACTCAAACTTGCAGCAAAATCACATTAATGCCTCTCTACCTAAAGACATGATATAAAATAACCCTGCAGTAGCCACCACTAATGAGAGAGACAGCATGTGTGAGAGAGAGATGGAGATGGAGAAAGGGAGGTAAAAAGGGGAAAGCCTATGAGGTGATGCCTAAGTTAAAATTTGATGGTGGTGATTATTTCACAACAAACAACAATTATCACATATCCCTTAAATATATGTAAGTCACCATAATATATTAACTATATTAACCTCAATAAAACTTAATAGTTAGATGAGCAAGAAATAAAAGTGGATGTGGTATGTAACAGCACCCACTGGAAGGTTTGTTAAAACAGATTGTTGTACCTCAGTCCTAACATTCTGACTCAGAGTTTCTGGGCAAACCCAAGAATTTACTTCTTACAGGTTCCTAAGTATCGGTTTGGAGGCATTTTGAAAACCATTAGTGCAGATGTAGTTTCCTCAGAGAAACCCGATATTTCAGAGTTATTATAGCATTTTGTTTTAGAGTAACTGGTACACATTATATTTTGTACTTCTTCAAATCCTCTGTCTTTTCAGCTGTGAATTTTCCTTTCTACATTTGCATCTGTTATTTTCACTCCCTGTTCCTCACCTCTATCCATTCTCTCTAAATGTTTTATTTCTACTCTCTTCTCTCCTTGACCTATCTTCCCATCCTAGAAAGATTCTCAAAGTACTGATTTAAAATAGGTGTCTCAAGGTAAAAATTACCAAGAAATCTGGAAGATCTTTTTTTTCAATTTTAAAGGAAAGGCACAGGCAGGAATGAAGGCAAGCAGAGGCAGGAGGAAGGAAGAGAGAGGGAGGAAGAAGCACTTTATTTCATTTAGCTGTTCATGGTCCACCCAGCCCTGGGATTTGAACCCAGACCTTTGAGATATATGTGGACTACACCGAAGGAAGCTAATTGACCAAACTGCTACTCCATAAGGGCATGCTGTGAAAGATGTATATTTTAAATATTCTTCTTAAAATAAAGTTATCACCAGCTACTTCAACAGTTGTGTACTCTAAAGCGGTGCTCTGTATACAGCTAATGCTCAGATATTACTCTTTAACAGATTATCTATTACTTAATTTCAAATGCCAAAAATTTTCAGGGTTTTTTTTTTTTTTCAGAGGAAGTTAGGATGAGGCTTCAAATGGAAAATAAACTTTAAATAACCTTAGGGGGAACAGTTCACAGAGATCCCAGGGTCCTGGGGTCAGTGGGAGCAGCCAAGATGAATAATGAAATAAAATTCAATGCTTCTTCCTTTTCTGTCTTCCTGAGCACCTCTACTTGCCTTCATTCCTGCTGCCTGTATTTTTTTTTATAATAAATGAATAAATAGTTTTAGCTGGAAAATTATAGTTGTCCCTGTGCTGCTTTCTCTTGAAAATATCAAGACTACAAAGGCATTTCTATTTTTATTTTTTAAATTTTTACCAAGTGGCAGAATGGTACCTTATTAACCTAAGTTCTTAAACAGTTAATATCAAATGATGAAATAGTAAATATAAAAAAAATCTCAGTTATTTTTTTCTTTTACATTTCAAATAATCTGTCTTTTTCAACTATTATGAAAAACTTTGGGTTTCAGAGGAGAGTTACAAATGCTGCCGTGTTATCTAATATAAAAAATGCATAACAAATTAACCTAGTAGTTACCATGATAATATTATTTACAGTAGGAAAAATACCAGAAACAGCTTAAAAAGTTAACAACAGCAGGTCAGTAATGTGACATTCATATAAAAGAATCCTAGATATCATCAAAATTCTATTTTATAAAAAATTATCATGAGAAATTGCTCATAAAAATTATTAAATTAGAAAGGAAATTATTAACTACTACATACACTATGATGCAAACTTTTTAGAAAGTAGAAAACCTATAAAATCAACAATTATTCATTCTGATTATTTTCTTCTTATTTATTTTTTATAATAGAAAATATTCTTGAGACAGTTATATATAAAAACTTAATTTTTGTGGAAATACATTTGACAATCCCTATTACAAGGAATGCTTTTCATAAATCTTTCACAAATCTCTTCTACTCTTAATAGACACATTTCCTTTACTCTGCTTTCTTTTTTATATTTGAAGTAACATTAGTTTCTAACACTGAACAAATTTCATGTGGACAGCTTTAAAATTCAACATCCATAAATGGTATGCTATTATCACTGCCCTCTCATCTCCCTTCTCTTCTGCTAACCTCCTTTCTGTTGTCAGAATCTATTTTATTCTATTTTCAATGTAGATCAGGATGTTATCATTTTCTCCAGAGAGCTTTCAGCATATAAAGAAAACACTTCTGAAGCTTACTTTCAAGTTTTCTCATGCTCAAAATATGCAAATCTCACAAAGTTCTAGATTGTGATAATTTTTGAAGTTTTTAAACAAAACTATTACAAGTCAAAGTCATTCACCCCATTCATTATGAGTATGAAACTGAAATTCAAGGATTAAAATTGCTAGGTTCTGAAATGTGTTGTCTTTGTTGGAGATGCTTTAATGTATTTTCATATTTTCACTATAATTTCAACCTATTTCTCTAACCTAGATATTTCGGTTTTTGTTTGAAATGAAAGTTGAAGGAAGGAATGAAATTGAGTAGGCAGGCAATTAGAAAGAGAGAAGAGGAAGAAGTATTTTATTTTATTTTATTTTATTTTAATTTAGTTTACACTGGACCCAGTACTCAAACCCAGGGGTATGTGGCCTGCACACCTTCAGAAGCCATTTCTAACCGCTACCCTACCAGTGTACACCAACTCAGATGTTTTTAGAAATCTGCATTATACGCTTACATTTAAATCACTCATTATATTGTGTTTGTATGTCAGTCTACTAAGATAATCTACTTCCCACTTGACCAAAGTTTAGTCATTTAGGACTTTTTTTCTCCAAATCCTTTTCTTGTTTCATATCCCATTTATGGTTTTCAGCCCTCATATTTGTAATTTTTGATCAGATTACCTTTATTCTAACCAAGTGATTCAGTCATTTTATTTCAAGGAAGACTTTCTGTATTTTCTCCTGTGCAATGGGTCTCCTTTAGAAAGTTTTAGGTGTTGATTCTTTCAGTTTTATCATCTGAAGGAAATAGCAAACAAAAACAAACAGGAAAAGAAGCAACAGAGACAGAAACCAGAGATTCATATGACAGCAATAAAGCCCTACATATCAATAATCACCTTAAATGTGAATGGACTGAAATCACCAATCAAAAGACACAGCGTGGTTGGATGAATAAAGAAGCAGGACCCATTGGTATTATGCCTCAAAGAAACTCATCACATTGAAAGACAAACACAGGTTGAAAGCCAATGAGTATGCAAAAATATATCAATGCAATGAGGATGAAAGGAAATCAGGAACTGTAATACTAATAATAATATGGTAAAGGGAGAATCCATCAGGAAGAATTGAATGACATTATAGTATATGCAATTCCAGACCACTGAGGCATATAAAACAAATTCTGAAAGAGCTAATGGGAGGTATTAAAGGCAACACAATAGTTGTAGGGCATTTCAATATCACACTTACAGTGATAGATAATCCAGGTAGAAAATCAGCAAAGAAATAAAGACCCTAAGTGAAACAACAGGGAATATGGGCCTAACAGACACATACAGAGTGTTCTACCCCCAACAACAAAAATAATATACCTTCTTCTCAAGTATGCATAGAACATTCTCAAGGATAAGACCATATCCTGGGCCACAAAATAAGTTCAGTAAATCTAGCAAAATTGAAATTATAAAAAAAAATCTCCTGAACATAAGGAAATAAAACTACAAATGAACCAGAAAAAACAAATGGGAAGAACCACAAAGATCTGGAGATTAAACAGTGGGCTTCTGAACAACTGATGGGTCATTGATGAAATTAAGAATTTTCTGGAAAGAACTGAAAATTTAGAGACAAGCTACCAGAACTAGTGGGATTCAGCAAACACAGTTCTGAGCAGAAAGAGTAGAGGCAAACTAGCACTGATTAAGAACCAAGACTGCCCAAATTAAATATCTTATATAGACATACACACCTGAAAAACTAGAAAGGGAACAACAATAAAACAAAAAATCAGCAGAAGGAAGGAAATAATAAAAATTAGAGCAGAAATAAATAATAAATTAAATTGAAGACAAAAAAAGATTATCCAAAAGATCAATGAAAGCATGGCTTGTTATTTAAAAAAAAAAGATAGATCTATAATCAAACTCATTTTAAAAAGAGAGGAAACCCTAATAGTAAGAATCAGAAATGAAAGAGGTGAGAGATTACAACAGACATAACAGAAATATAAAGGAGCATGAGAAAATGTTACAAGTGTCTATGCCAACAAACTTGTGACTCATGAAGAAATAGACTGATTTCCAAAACTCAGCCAAAAGTCAGAGATGAATGGATTATAGCAGTCAAAACACAGAAAGAGATGGTAAATAAAAGCTCCCCAACAAAAATACAAGGTAATAAGTTTAGATGGCTTCACTAGTGAATTCTGCATAATAGCCTCCTTAAAGACTTCTACAAAATTAAAGATGAGGGAAAACTTCTAAATACATTCTATGAATCTAACATTACCCTGATCTCAAAATCAGACGAAGATAGCATCAAAAAGGAAAATTACAGACCAATGTCACTACTAAATACAGATGCAAAAATTCTCAAGAAAATCATGATGTATCAAATTCAGCAGCAAAGTAAAAAACAAAACAAAACATATACATTGTGATAAAGTGGGATCTATTCCAAGGATGCAAGAATGGATCAATTTAACCAAATTAAAACACTGCATCAACAAAGAGAAAATAAAAAATCATATGATCTTTATTTAAGAATTGCAGCAACTTTGTTTTACAAATTAAAATAAACTCATATGAGTAGGTTCCCCATATGTGTAGTTTCCCTATTCCTCAAATATATGTCAATACACCCTGCCCTCCACTACATCACCAAGTGTTCTACACCATTCACCAGTGGGCTCCACAGTCACTTACGCCCAAGCCCCATCCCATTCCCTATTGGTAACTTCAGTTGCATTGCAAGAGTCTAAAGGGTTGGTTTTGTTTTGCCTATTCCTTTGTTTTTGTCTGTTCCCATTCCATATATATTAGTAAGATCATCTGGTATCCATCTTTGCTCATTTGACTTTTTTCACCTACCATAATCCCTTCTAGGTCCATCCATTTTTATTCAAATAACAGGATTTCATTTCTTCTAAGGGCTGTGTAGTATCCCATTGTGTGTACATACCATCTTTTTTATTCATTCATCTGATGTTGGGCACTTAGGTCTCCTTTGCAGTTCTTAGCTATTGTGCATAGACCTGCAATAAACATAGGGGTGCATAAATCTCTTTGAATTAGTTTTTCCTTCGTATCTTTTGGATAAATACTCAGAAGTGGGATGATGCAATCATACTATTAATGTTTTGCTGTCGATGTCATTCTAATAATACTTGTTTAATATACTTTGACACTCCTTCATTTGGTGCATATAGGTTAATAAGTGTATATCTTCTTGGACTGACCTTTTAATCATTATGTAATGTCCACTTCTGTCTTTTGTTATGCTTTTTACCAATGTAAGTATAGCTATTCCTGCTTTTTTTTTTTTTTTTTTTTTTTTTTTTTTTTTTTTTTTTTTTTTTTTTTTTTTTTTTTTTTTTTTTTTTTTTTCTATTTTTTTTTTTTTTTTTTTTTTTTTTTTTTTTTTTTTTTTTGGCTGGGTTGCCATTCAACTGTATTACTGAACCTTTGTTTATTTTTCTTATATTAGGTAGGTTGAATGTACTTATGTTTGATTGATTTCCCTTTTTGTTATCTTCTTTGCTATTTCCCTGGAGATGTATTTTGAGATTACCCTGAGGTTAGCACTAAGAAGTCCATGTTTATTTCCCATTTTCATTTGAAGACAAATTAGTCTTATACTCAGTCTAACAATCCACATTTTTATTCTCTCTTCCTCCACAGTTTTTATATTTTTGTTTTTTACTGTTTTTCAGTTGGGTTCCTTTACACTTTATAGAGCTTTATACACTTTATACACTTTACAGTATTTTTTGTAGAACTGGTTTTGTGGTGAGGAATTTCTTTAACTTTTGCTTATCTGAAAATCTTTTTATCATTCCTTCAGTTCTAAATGATAATTGCACAGGATATAGTATCCTAGGTTGAAAATTCATTTCTTTCAGCACTTGAATATATCATGCCGCTCCCTTCTGGCACATAGAATTTCAGTTAAGAAATCTGCTGACAGTCCTATGGGAACTCCTTTCTATATGACCTGTTTTTTTTTCTAGTTGCTTTTAAGAGTCTTTATCTTGTATTACTGACATTTCGATAACAATGTGTCTACTTGTAGCTCTGTTTGGAACTCTTTGAGCTTCCTGGGTCTGGAAGCATGCTTCATTCCTCAAGTTAAGGGACGTTTCAGCTGTTATTTCTTCAAATATAATTTCTTCCCCCTTTTCTCCCTCTTCATCTTCTGAGCCCATGTTGCAAATGTTGTTCCTCTTGATGCTATCTATTCCACAGGTGTCAAATATTGTCCTCATTTCTTTCATTCTTTGTTCCCTTTGCAGATTTGTCTGAGAGCATTTCTCTGTCCTATCTTCTAACTCACTAGAATACTACTGGAGGCTTCATTCATCCTACACTTGAGTGCCTCTATGGCATTCTTTAGTCCTGCTATCATATTCTTCATTTCTTTGATATCTTGCTTTACTTCTTCTCTCTCTTGCTCTTCTTTTCTTCCTCAATTGTTTTCTTGATTTCCAAGAGGTAGTTTATCACTGTTGCCCTAAATTCATCCTCAGGTAATTTGGATATATCTATTTTATTTTGATTTTCTCCTGGGGCTTTAATTGGATCTATCATTTCATGGCTATCTCTGTGTCTTCAAGCTATTTTTGCATTCTGTTTAGGTTTCTCTGGATAGGTCTACCTGCAGTGAAGGTTTGTATAGGGTACCAACCTACACCAAGGAAGTCTGGATCTTAATTTGAACACTGGGAATTCTTGAGCTTTGTGGAGTCACCACAGGTTGGATTTGTTGAAGTTCTTGAGTTTACCTTGCATTGGGGCCTGAAAGTTCAGCCTATAGGGTAAGAATTTGATTGGGGGACGAAGAGCCTTCCCCCAGTGGACCAGATTGGAATGACAATGACCAACTTGTCATTAGCCCACAATCGGCAATCAGGATGCAGTTCTCTGTCTCCACCCACAGGTATCAGTGAAGGTTCTTCCCAATCAGAGGCTCTATTTTCCTTTAAGCCCCAGGGGAGGGATTTCTGATAGGCACATCCTGAGACTCCATCTCAATATGTAATGAGAAGGTGGGGTTGGTGGATTCTCCTAGATGCCTTCAGTTATGGTGGTACCCAGTGTAATGTTCACACACAGAACATCAGGTTGCTGGTCCTTATTCCATTCTGTACTATGACCTCTCCTAGCTCCATTACCTAGTCCCATTGGTTGGGCTCTCTGGAGCTTTTGCAGTGGTTCTTTGGAGGCCCAGATCTTCCTGTGGTTCTACTCATACTACTTTTACCTAAATCCTGAATCTGCAGTGTGTCTCTCAACACTGATATTTTCACCTACCCTTTGTGGTCATTGTTGCTACTGCTCTGGGCCCACTTTTCCTTAGTATTTATATCTGGAAAACAGCTGTATTCTTAGCACTCTGTGGGAGGAAGCAGGACTGGCTACTACCAGGTTGCTATCTTGACTCAAATTCCAATACAGATCTTATCAGTAAATGTAGAGGTAACATTTGAAAAGACTCAACAGATATTCACAATAAAAACCACGTAAAAATAGGAAAGGAAGGCCCATACGTCCACGAACTAACTAAAAGCATATATGACAAATCCACCATGAACATCATAATCAATGGTTAAAGTTGAAAAACTTTCCCCTAAGATCTGGAACAAGGCAAAGATGGACAATCTCACTACTACTATTCAACATAGTTCTGGAAATCTTGGGCAGAGAAATACAGCGAGGAAAGTATATTAAGGGAATCCAAATTGGAAAAGAATACATAAAACTATCATTATTTGTGGATGGCATGACATTATAGAAAATTCCAAAGACTCCATGAAAAACGAAACAAAAAACAACTAGCAACTATAAATGAATACAGCAAATAGCAAGATATAAAATCAACACATAAAGATCAGTAGTATTCCTCTATGAAAACGAGTAGAAAAATTAAGAAATAAATCTCATTCACAATAGTACCAAGAATGAGAAAATACCTGGGAATTAACAAAGGAGATGAAAGACCTCTATAATGAAAACTACAGGACCTTAACAAAATAGGAGAAAAAGGCACAAAGAGATGAAAAAAAATTTCATGTTCATGAACTCGAAGAATCAACATAGTAAAAACAACCATTCTATCCAAAGCAATATATAGGTTCAACTCAATTCCCATCAAAATCCCAGGCACATTCTTTAAGGACATTGAGCAAATAATACTGAAGTTTGTATAATACCATAAAAGGTCTCAAATAGTCAAAGATTCCTAAGAGAAAAAAGAACAGTGGCAGAATGTCACTTCCCAACTTGAAACTATACTACAAGCGGTTGTCATCAAATCTGTATGACACAAACAGACACACCGATCAGTGGAATCAAATTGAGAGCTCATGAATAAAGCCACACCTATATGGACAGTTTTTCTGTGACCAAGGTGCCAAGAGCATACAATTGAAGAAGGAAGTCTATTCAACAAATGGTGTTGGGTAAACTGGAACAACATCTACAAATAATAAATCCATTAAATTGATCTTTTATAATTATAGCTTTATTACTCTTGTTTGTTATTTACTTTGGTTCTTGTCCAGAATTTTCATTTCTTTTGGGTCTACATATCTACTGTTTTAAAATTAAACTACAAATATGTTTCTTGAAAATTTATAGAAATTTAATATAGAGGATAATGTCATAGTCCTCCATAAAAGATTTATATTTGCTAATCCTTGGTTTTCTAGGATATCAACTTTTAAAAATTCCAAGGATTAAGATGACTCACTACTCAGCAACAGTCGCTATTAAAGGCATCTATTACCTTTTTATTCCATTTCTATCCCCATTATAGTCTCAAGAACAAAGTATGACAGCTTTAATATAATTTTACGTCTATGGTATTTGTTTACTCCAAATTTTTGTCCCTTTTGACCTGGAAGACAAGCAAAAGCACCGCCTAACTTTTAAGCTTCTGGGGGCAGTGGGTGGGCACTGAGAAGTTGGGAAAACCTGGATTTTTTTTTTTTTTTTTAATTTGACAGACATTGTTAATGGAATGTGACTCCAAATGTCAGGTTTTCCTCTCTGTACTTTTTTTCTGAAAGATATTGCCCATATAATTATTCACTTTGCCCTCTAATACTTGCAGGAAAAAAATTTTTTAAATACAAATTTTATTCCTATTTTCCCCCCTATCTGGAGAATAGAGCTGAATAATTTTCTGCTTTTGTTGGACACTGAAGGGAAGAAATGCATATTTCTACTGCCAAACTCAAATATGTATATTCCCTTATCTTAAATTGAAGTTCTTGGGAAGTATCCATGCACATCTACAATAGCAATTTTTTTTTTTTTGTGACTTAATGCCTTCTAGCTTCTTTTACACTTAGCATTGCTATGATCCCCACAATAGTACACATACAGTAGGCCTGATATTATTTTCATGTTTAGATGAGAAATTTGAAGATAGTAAATGATTTGAGCAGTCACAAGCTTAACAAAACTTAGCAGTATTAAGTCAAATATTCAGTCTTAAAATTCCCATTTAAAGTTTCTCTACACTGCTGCCAATTCATCCATGAACCCATAGAAAAGACTCATTGAGAACAAGCTAAACAGGGAATCAACAGAAAAAATGTAATAAACACCATCATATGAGTATTTTTAACAAGCATTTGTCCTGTCCTTTAAAACTGTAAATGCAATTAAGTATTTAATCACGTTTTATTCAATAAATGTTTTAATACTTATATTTTAAGACCTAATGAGTTGTTAACAGCAGCATTACTACTTGCAAAGGAAGAGTCCAATGAAATCGTTCTTTCATACAGAAACTTAATTAAATAACTTCAGTATTTACAACTTATCTTTTAGCAATCTATTCTCCTAACATAGGTATAATTCATGGTAGAATTTACAGGGTGCAATTCATGATAAATACTTTATAAAGTATATAAAGTATAAAGTCCGTAAACTATATGAAATTAAAATTCATTTTCATTTTGCAGTCCATAAAATTACCATTAACATTTTTACATGCCTTTGCTGTTAGAAGTGGCTACAAATAATGTTATTAATAAACACTTATTAAAGTTACTAAGCATAGCTCTAAACATTTCAATGATATAAGCACATGTAATCTTCCCAAATGCTCACAAAAGGCACTATCAATATTCCTATTTGACAGCATATGCAGGCACATACTAGTTTATTAACTTGCCCAAGGAAACACCGCTAAGAGGTGGCAGAGATTAGTAAAGCCCTGATTTTTAGAGTTTATGCTTTTTACCATTAACCATTAAGCTGCCTAGACATAGCTGTATGAAGAAATAAGAAAATGTTACATAATGTTGTCTCACAGGCCTTATCATGTCATGTAACAAATATATTATGATCACATTTCTATAGCATTAAAATGTGGAAGAAAGGCCATGTCCACAGCTTCTAGCTGCCATGGATCAACTATAAAACTCACCAGGCTAACGGGCACCCTGCTGTCTGGGCTGGCTGGAATGCTGTGAGACAGCTCATAAGTTACCAGCCAGATAAAGGACTTTTCTTTATTACCTGAAAATGGAGTCTTATGCATATGTTGCAAATATGTGTTTGGCAAATTGAATCCTGTGTTGAATCCTGTGTATTGACCCTGTGAAGAATTTTCAAATAATTAACTTGAGTTCCACTTGTAATTCCTGTTTTAATTTACACCTCCCTCTCCTGCACTTCTTCTAACATTGTATAAGTATATTCCCAACTGCCCTGCTTGCTCAGATTCTGTTGGCAAGAATTCCAGATCTGAGCCCCTGCATATAATAAAGCTGCCTTCAATACTTCTAAAAGAGGATACGCTTGGCTGTTGTCAGCAAGGAGAGCTGTAACAAAAGAACATTGCCATTAGGACTTGTTTAAAAGTTTTTAAAAAAGCATTTCCATATTTCTTTTACAGGACTTTTTTGCCTGATAATTTTGGTCAGGAATGGTATTTTTATACCTGCTACCGAATATAAATGGTTGGTAGAGATGACTGAGGAATCATTTAAATTCAAGACACATAACTGTTTAATTCACTGATTATATCAGTCAAACCACATATTTAGAAATATAAAGGTAAACTGTATTCAAATGGTTTTTAGTTTACAGATGAAAATATATAATTTTATCTACCTCATCTTTTTAAAAAATACTTTTATATCAGCAGTATCACAAACGAAAGATTCTCTGATGTGAACCAGAGAAGACTTGTTTAGTAATAAATGCTAACTATTTGTATTCTTTTTAAATATAGTATTGCTAAGAAACTAAAATCATATTTTGTATAATTATTAAATGATTTCATATATCCTAGTATGAACTCTGTCCTTTTAAAGAAAACATTGACTTCAGTAATAAAATTAACATAAACAACATTACACTACTGTCTTAGAAAATTAAGTACATTAATCTGGAGCATAATGCAGCCCTGGTGTGTCTTGTAAAAGATAAAATAGATGTGGAAATACAGCAAAATATGCCTTTTACAGCACTAAGTCAAATGTAATGAACTCACTTCATATATATTGCTATATGAATTGCTGGTGTCATGAGCTCTTTAGAACTATGAAGAATTATTCTAAGATATGACATGTTCATATATCCAGGGTCTAATTTAAGATTTGCCATTTCAGTATGGAAATTGTCTTTTACTAACATATTCTACATAAACAATCCAGGTTATCCAAATTAAAAGCACAAAACTCTAGATCAAGATGGTGATATATAAGGCTCCTGAATATCACTGCTCCCATGAGCACACTAAATATGTAGCTACAGATGGCACAATTCCTTCTAAGAGAATTCTAGCAACTAGCTGAGTGACACTTACTCCTACCAAGCTAATAAGAAAACACACACTGCAAAGGATAGGAAAAGCTGAACAATACACTCCTCATAAACCCCACTCCTTTCAATGCACAGCATCATGCAAATGGGAAACTTTCCCAAACTCTCAGATTCTCCCTGAGGAACAAGGAGTTTGAACCACACCGCTAGAACCCCAGTTTGTTAGGCTGCCACCCAAGAGACAGGCACACAAGAAGTCTAGTTCTGAAAGCCAAGGCAACTTTCAGTCAGGAATCTCACAGGACTATACAAATAAACAACACTTAGCTGGAAGGCCCCTGAGCACTGGCAGCCATTCCACCTCCCCTCCCCCAAGGCTAAATGACAAAGAAGCAAAGAAAAAACACTCAGGGTTTATCTGGAAGGGTTTGCTTACTTCACAAATCTGCCTGAGGCTCTGGCTCCTAATTAATATACTTCCAAGTGTTGACTATGAACCTTGCTTAACCTGAAAGAGCTCCCATGGGTACTTCCCCACCTCCCTCTGGACCTTCTCTAGGTCACTAATATCTCCCTGGCAGGAGCTCGCACACATATCTTGCACCCAGGCTTTTACAGCTTACTCTCTTAATTCGGGAAGTCTGTTTAAATAAGGATGCCTACAATCTGCCTGCTCTTCCTCAAGCTCTCTTTTGCTTCCCCACTCCTCACCTCTTAAGATTTCATTTCAGACTTCTTTCTTCTAGCTCACTCTGATTTTAGCCCAAAGGCACGCCACAGGAGGCACAGTCCTGCTCAGTCTTCTTGCTTTTCTTTCTTCTGCCTCAATACCCTTTTCCCAGAAGGCTGCAGGACAGGTTTTAGGTCTTGTACCTTTCCTTTCCTGTCAGGAGTCCTCTGACCACATAAAATTGCCACTTTCTCACCTCCTATTGTCTTCCTTTTCTATGTTCTTCTCTCTAGCATATATCATCCTTGGTCATGTATTTTAACTTACTCAGTTTACAAGAATTTCTGTTTACCCACTAGCCCTGATAGAGCCTAGGCTTGAGCGTTTAGGACATGTGTACATGACAAATATTTGTTAAATAAAGTGCCAATTAGAAGTACCGATAAAGAAGTAGGAGGCTTTTTTAAAGAATGGGATCATTTCTAGATAAAAATATTAGGAAAGACTTCATTTAAATTATATTAGATGACCAGTAATATCTGGGTATGTGGGCATGGAAATGATGCTCTGCAGAGGGAGGTGACTTTGTACACTAAGTCAAAGATCCTAGGAAACAAAGGATGCCAGGAGAACACTGTCATTCAGTCTGGCTAGAATATGGAAGGCAGGAAAAGAAGACTAGGGAGGTGTAGGTAAGATAAGCAAAGGCCTATTTGGACTTTTTTAAGTGAGCAAGGTAGTTCTTCCTTTTCTCGAGCAAAAAGGCAGATAAACTTGCTGTGTTGCATTTATATTTGAAGTCTGTGTTAGGAAATTAGATGTAATAGTTGTAACACCTTCCTCTTCAAGAATTTTTCCAGCAATAGTCTTTATGCTTATCAGGCTGGCTGAGGGAAAATTGAATCAGCAAACCTCATTTCTTATTGAAGTGGACCAAATATTTTTTCAGCATGTCAAGGGAATATGCATTTCAGTTTTAGAATTTTCAAACTGTATACCATTTTAAATACACCTGAAAATAATTATAAGCACATAGAAATAAAATGTTTTCCTAATAAAGTTTTACATATAAACATTTCACTAGAGTTTGTCTCCTACAGCTAGCACCTGAATTTGAGTTGGTGAGAAACAATCAGCCAACTATGTAATGAGATTTTAAGATGAAATAGTCAAGCAAGAAATTCCTTTATGGGCAACAATCTCTTCACTTGCAAATCTATGCTTCTTTATTTCTGCCTGAATCAAAATAGCACAATTCTAGATTTAATTCTCCAGGACCCTGGAGACATTTTCTTCTAACAAAATTGTTTTTCCTTTACATTCATCTTTCTTAGCTGTTATGAAATAAGGGAACCTAGCTTCCATCTCTGCCTGGATTTGACCTCTCACCACTTTTAAAATCAGAGATAAATACTGAGTTATAAAAACACAGGTAAAATCAGAAGGAAACACTGGTAACATGGTCAAGTAAGAATAGCAAATGGCAGGTGCTTCAGAATTGCACTTCAGGCCTACATATTTGATAGCGGGGGCTCTTTTATTTGAGAATAATCTCTTCATCAAAAAGCAATTACTTGTGTTGTGTGGACCTGTTATATGTTGCAGATCATCATATTAATAATAAATACTCTAATTAGAAATAGTAATATGTTTGTTATTATTATCACATTACTATCACATATTTATTGATTTCATACTATATGCCAGGTACTTTATGTGAATTACATGATGTAACCCCTACAGCAGCCCTCCCAGGTAAGATGGTAAGAAGAGTGAGGTAGTGATGTTAATTTACATCCTCCAGATAACTGGAGGTGGAAGAGTCAGAATTCAAACATAAGTCATGTGATCTGACGAAATAGGATTCCAATATTTACACTTTTAACAATCCCACAACTGGCTTCTCTGATTATTAAAAAATAAAAGTGAAAGCTGGCATTAATTTATCACCTTCATGTCAGACAATTCAAATTATCCCATCTAATCTTTGCACTAATCATACAAAGTAAGCATTTTACAGGTAAGGGATGAAAGTCCTAAATTATTAATTTACTTGTCCAGAGATTGGAGATCTATTTTCCTTAAAAATACTGGAAGACTATCACTAGGACAGTAATATTCAGGAAGCATATTTCTGCAAAGTTACAAAACTCACTTTATTTACTTAGTAAAATCATGACCAAATTAAAAAATACATAAGCAAAACATATTTTATTATCTCTCATTTTCCAGGTCCAACTCAAATGTCAATTTTTTCATTAAGCCTTTATAATTTCCCTGATCATAAACCTAACTAATCTTATATTTCAACTCAGGAAAAGTAAGTTAACAGATTGGGGGACATATGTGCAAATTGATAAAATGCTGTTGCTTACGGTGTGAGTCATACTTATTACACCCTCTATTTGTAAAATCCCTACCCCTAAAATTCTAACTCTTATGACTCATTTCTTCTTAGTAATAGTATTATCATTATGATTGCCTTACCCTTCTTCCAGATAATAAACAATTTAAGGCAAAGGTTGTTTTATCCTCTTTCAGTTTTTTATCTTTTATAGCATTTGATACAGTGTCTATCATATATATGCTTGATAATGGCTATAATTTGGTTGTGATGAGTTCAATTACTTCTACTTGGGTTAGTAATTATTTAATATAATAATATTTCAATGCCTAGAATAAATAGTACCAATCTCTCAGTTTATACAATTTAGAATACTTTCTAGATACTTCCAATGACTTTCCCATGATCTTCTGAAAGAAAGAAAAAGTTTCACAGATGAAGGAAAAAATTTGCAAAATATTAAATATTCCACTGCCTGGAAAGGACATGAGATGAGCCCTTACTCTCATCTCTGTCTTGTTCTGAAATTATGTGCAAAAACTGCAAGATAAGAATTAACTTAGTCAATTCCAGAGACACTTAGTTATGTGAGTGAATTTTATATAACAAGAGAGAGAAGATAGACGATAAGATCAGCTCTGCAGAGCAAGAATAAAGAATGTGACATTTAGTTTAATTATAATAGGAAACAAGTGGAAGATTTTAAGCAGTCACATTTATGCCTTAGGAAGGATTTCAGCCTTAAACAAGAAGACCTTTCTTCAATTTGCAATAACATGTATGAACTTGGAGGGTAATATGCTAATAAGCCAGACACAGAAAGGCAATTACAATATGATCTCATTTATATGTGGAATCTAACATACGTCAAACTCATGGAAGCAAACAGTAGAAAACTGGTTGCTACGGACAGGGGAAGAGGGGGAAATGGAGAGATGCTGGTCAAAGGGTACAAAGTTTCAATTGCACAAGTTGAAAAACTTCTGAAAATCTAATATATAGTATTGTTACAGTTTTTTCAGGAGAAACCAAGCGAGCACTCTTTGGAAGTATTTTAGGCAGATTTATTACATGCGTGGTCTCAGCTGGGATTTCTTCCTCAAACAGCTGAGCCTCGGTTTCTGGTGAGAACATGCTTATATAGGCTAGAGCAAATGTGGGAAGAGAGGGATGTGGGGAAGGGATTTCAAGCTTGGGAAGTTCTTTGTCTGCTGGCTACATTCCAGCAAGTTCAGGTCACAGGAGGTGTCATGGCTTTTCTTTATAGTTGCTGTAAGTGGTAGGCAGGCCTTTTCCCACAGTATGATGACCATAGTTAATAATCTATATTGTATAAATGAAATTTTCTAAGAGGGTAGATCTTAAGTGTTCTCATCGCAAAAAATAAGGAAGGGTGGGAGGGAAACCATTTTGTGGTAGAGGACCTTTTTCCTAAGCCCAAAGCAAAAGTTAGTCTGCCTGAATGTTATCATACTACAGAGGCAGGAGCTATGTCCTTTTATAAGGAGACTGCATCTATGTCCTATTATCCTTGACTAAGGACAAACAAGCATGGCCTTCATACTCTGCAGTTGTACATAAGTGATGAGTTGCCAGTAGAAACCACACTTAGCCAAGAAGATGATGAATCATTACCTCAGAGTATAAAAGGAGCTCCCCTAGACACCCATTGCTCAGCTTTGGGTAACACTACCCTTGAGACAGTACCAATACAATAAAATACTTTTCTCTACTTTGAGTGCTCAGCTGTCAGTCTTCTCCCATCTGGAAGCTCTGCCATAACAATACGAGTTGATGCATATGTAATTAATTAGTTTGATTGTGCTGATCATTTCAAATGCATACAATAATATTTGCTATGGCAATGCCTCCAGATGGGGAGAAGCCTGACAACCGAGCAAGGTAGAGAAACAGCACTTTATTATAAATACTGGTGCTGGCTCAGGGGTGTCATTACCTAAAGATGAGCAGGGGGTGGGGGGTTTAGGGGAGCTTCTTTTATAGTCTGGGATAGAGGATTATCTCCTTGGTCCAGCTGCAGTATATGGCTAGTGTGGTTTCTATTGATAGCTCTTATCAGTGGTTATAGCTGCAGGGGAAGGAACTCTGCTTGCTTGCTCCTGGTCACCTAAATAGGGTGTAAAACCTCTGGCAGACGAAATCTTGCCTTATGGTCAAGGAAAGGTTTTCTACCATATATTAAGTCATCAACTATATACCTTAAATATATATGATTTACCTCAATACTTAACTATACCTCAGTAAAACTTAAGAAATCACCACCAAAAACTTGATTTTGTAAAGGTTTCAATTAACTTCTTGTTACTTTTAATTCAATTCATTAATGAGTTTCAGTTATTTGCTAATAGGGTGTCAAGTGCTAGAAACAAGACTAGGAAGAGTAATCAAGGACTTAGAAGAAGACTATCTTAGCATGATAATTCAAAACAAAACAAAAGAAAAAAAAACTGCAGCAAATATTTTAAAATGGAATACAGAAATAATATTAAAATGAAAGAAACTTTTGGTAAACAATTGCACTCTGAATGGGTGCATTCTGGGTATAAAAGAAAGTCCTATGAAAAATATCCGAAGAATTGTAGAGATGTAAAGTAGATTATTTAGTTAATCAAGAAGCTCCTTTCAGATACTCTCTAGAAGAGCACAAAATCTATAAAACACAGACTCAAGAATAGAATGCCCTGTGGAGCAGAGTGGAATGCCAATGAGAAATGAAGTTAACCTTTGAACAGCAATAGGGTGATTCTTAATGATGACATTTTCTTTGTATAATGAAAATCTTAAGGCTGTTATTAAGGGATGAAATGAATATATCATCATTTAACAACTTATTCATTCTACAATTATTTATTGAGCACCTACTACTATAAGAAATTTGCTTATGAACTTGGAAAATAATAAAGTAGATCACTTCCCTGCTTTCTTGGTGCTTTAAGAGGATACAAAGAGGAGTCAAGTAAATAAATGTGCTATACAGTTAGTGATGAGGGATAGAAGAAACTCAAACACTGTCTGGAAAAACCTAGAACCCCTCCCTAGCAACCTCCTTTAGGGACACACACCCTAGTTAACCTCACCCTAGAACTCTGACCCTCAGAGAGTTGCAACCCCTGGATACACCCAAAGGGAGGTCCTTTCTCGTGTGTGTGTGTGTGTGTGTGTGTGTGTGTGTGTGTGTGTGTGTGTATGAGGCAGGCAAGGAATGTTAAAATGGTGACAGAAAGCATAAGATGGCTGGTTTCAGGGAAACAAAACATAAGCTAAAGTTCTGCTTCTGTATCCTGCTTATTGATTAAGGAAGGAGCAAATCAGAGTAAGCCACGCATTCTTCCTGCTTAGCTACCAGCATAAAAAGAGTTGTAAAACCCTTCCTGGGGCCCGGAATTAGGACACTGTTATCTGGGTCTCACCCTTGAGTAAAGACTTCCCTCGTTCCTCATCTGGTCTCTGGGTCCCAGCACAACGTTCATCCTGCAACATATATATATATATATATATATATATATATATATATATATATGTTTTGAGCAAAAAGTAAATATAGGATAAATATGATGGGAGTGGGGTGAGTTGTAACTTTAAAGAGGATTATGGAAAAAAATATACCTCTTGGAGAAAGTAATACCATTCCAGCAAAGACTTGAAATTAGTGAGATAATAAGGTTATAACAGATGTTGATGGAAACAGGCACAAGAAAAGGCACATTTTGAGGAGGGAAATAATAGTACATTTATGCTTATGGAAAAGAGCTACAAGAGGAAGGAAAATACAATAATGAAGAAGAGCGAGGAGAAATTGCAAAACACCAGTAAAAGAGAAAGTGATCTAGGGAACATAAAGAAGTGTTATTTGAAATAACTATGGACTTTGCTTGTTATACAAGTTAGAAAAGCAGAAGAACATGGCATTTTTGTATCAGACTAGAATTCCACTCACTGTAAAGCCCATTCCTCAGAGTGTTCACAAAAGTAGCATTAAATAATTTCCATTTCGTACATTTTTCTTCTTTAAAAGTTGATATTTTACTTCACTACTTATTGTGACAATTATTTTGATGGATAGTGAGAAAACACTAGTAGTGAGACTGAGGCTCACACAAGAAAGCACTTCACGTCCTAACATTATTCATCTCTTTATCACAAGCCTTCTCTTTTCTTATCAACTGCACTGAAGAGAGACAATGACTTGCTGTGGCCCATATTGTAAGGGTTGCATAACTCCACACTACTTGACAGAGATGCCACTCCAGGGGTTGGCTTTTCTGTTTGAAAGGCTGAGGTTTGGAATCTAGTTGGTGAGCAAATTTGGTTCTCTCCTCAAGTCTCTTTTGTCTTTGACACAATGAATCAGAAACTAATTCTCATGCATTCATTGAATATCTTAATACACTAACATTCTCAAGTAGCATTTGTTTTATCAACAAAGAAGCTCGTTTAACAAAAAGGAAAAGCTGGTGGGTAGTATAAGGGCAGCTTTTAGGGAGAGACATACTTGACCAGCTCTCAGATCAAGATATGTCTAGCAAGTGATTTTCTCTGATCTTTGCATTTTACTTTTTTCTCCCTTATAATCTATTTAGTTTTATACAAATATCTTATGTGATTCATCAAATCAACAAGCAGTTATGGACTTGGTGTTACATGCTTAGTTTTCAGTAGTAGTAGCTAATGAGAGTCCCTCATGAGACTAGAGTTACAATTGGAGAAACAAAGTCACCAATGGCTACTCTCTCTACAATAGAATGAGTACCATGACAAAAACCCATGATACTAACACACAAAGTATTTAGCAGAATCTGCAGGTTTGGGGAATGGTGGAGTCTCCTTAGAGTTTAAGGATGAGCAGAGTAAGCCAAGCCAAAATGGTAGAAAGAATACTGCTAGTAAATCCCCAGAAGGAATGAGGAGGTGAAAGATGACAGATGAATAAATAAATAAATGCATGTATGAATGTATGTATGTGTGTATGCATGTATCAGAACCCCCACAAGAGCAAGCCTTAGACCAGGGATTAAAGTTCAGATATCAGGACAGTGAATTGTCTCTTATGCCACCACCCAGTCGTGGAATACATGCAATCATCCAGATTGATAAGGAAAGAGATGAACGAGTCTGACATGTGAGATGTGTCTCATGCATACTATGTGACCAGGACGGATCCTCCACTAAGAAACAAAGGAATGACACAGGTTGAAGAAGACCACCAATAACTTCAAAGGACAATGTCACCTTGCCCAATCAGGAACCTGGTCTGCTGACCCTCTCCTCATCCCCTTTCCTCATCATGTGGGTTTTTTCCTTAAAAACCCAGGCAGCTGGCACAGTGGACTGGGTCTGGACCTCTCCATTTCTTTATCCTCTAATTAAATCTCTGCTTGCTCACTCACCTAACTTTATAGCGGATTCTTTGACCAACCCAAACTCCACAGTATGTATGTTTATGTATGTACAGAGAGATAACAGATTGATAGTAGGTAGAAAATTCCAGTTGCTTTGTTCTTGTTTGAGTTGAATGACATGAAATTCAATATGCAATACTAATTAATTGCATGGAACTACTCTTAAGTTATTAAAAACTATCTTACATGGTTAAGTTTTCTACAATGCTATTTACCTAGGAATTATCTTTGAAAAACAGGTTTGAGCTTTAGAGGATAAAAAATTATGGCTGGTATCTGGAATGTACTATTTTCCAGACCAACTTATTTGTAGCAGAGAGTTATGGCAAAAAAAAAAATTCTCTATAAGAATAAATTATAAAGTTCTGCAGAGTTCAATATAGACTAGAGCTATTAGACTATTGAATTTTCAGATGTGTTTGTTCTGAAGATATGTTGACATCAAGGTCTCGAAAGAATATTATCATCCTTTTCAAATCATCTTTAATATAGCCTGTGTGATACAGATTGTGTCATTTGTGCAGGACTTTTTATTTCTCTCTGAAGTTCTCATTGAAAATTAACCTTAGCCAGAACCTGTTAAATTGTAAAAATAAAAATTTCTGACAGTCTTGAAAATGTTGGACTTTGTAAAATAAGTATAAAAATTGGATAATTCTACTTTATAAAAAGCATAAAATTCATTTTAGAATCTCTAAATGTTCACTCCAATAGTATGACTTATGCTTGATTATCAACTCATTGGGATACACAGAAGAAATTGACCTATTGAATGAATAGATTTGTCACTTAGAATTTATTATTACAAAATTATTCTGAAGATATTTTGAAAAAGAACATCCTTTTTCAGTTACCTCAATAAATCAGTTACCTCAATAAATATCAAATTAAAAAAATGTAAACCCCCTGAACTTATTCTTATACTGTGCTAGTTATATAATATTGTTGTTTAGTTGACTCTATGGTATATTCTACCAAGATAATGAAACAAAGAAACAATAAGAAAATAACAAAACAAAAATCTCACTTCTACTAATATATTGAATTACATGAATATAGTATCAGATGCTTAGGTCTATGTAAATATATAGACTGGAAAAATAAGCTCTGAGGATTTCTGAACACAGCATATTCCTGGTGTTTTATCTTTTAATAGAAGATGAAAATACTCTGTATTCATACACTATGATGTAAATGACTGAAATTTTCTGAGCCATCTCTCCTTTTATGTGATCTTATTTGTCTGATGTTACCAAATACATCCTTGAATATTATATACTACTAATAAAAATGCACATTTTTATAGAATAGTAAGACTAAGTTATGACATGCATCTGTAATGTGTATTTCCTCAAATCCATATGTGCATTTTCATGTTTTAAACACTCTCTGAGGCATATACAAAACAACAGTGATACCTGTCTCCAACCTGTCTCTATTCCACAGATGAGGCCACTATGCCCTCAAGAATTTCTGGACAGTTTCAAATGTCTAGTATTTTACTTTCAAGTGTCAGAATTTGCCAACTCAGTGGAGAGTCCTTTCACAAGTTCTCAGAATGATTTATACAAGCTATGCCATACTGTGCCAGTTTCCTGGTATGTGACATGATGTATTAGAATAAAAATCACTAGACTGGAGGAGAAAAGACCTTGATTTAAGTTCCAGTTACGACCTTACTTTGTATGTCTGTCTTAGTGAATGGCACTATTGTCTTGCTCAGTGACTGAAGATAGACTTGATTTTCATCTTAGACATCTTCCTTCACTATCTTCCCCTTCAAATTAACCATGTACCTTGCCAATTCTACCTCTTAAAATTTCTCTCAAATGCATCTACAACTTTTGGTAACTTTACCATCACTTAAGTTACAATTACTATCGTCTAAATTATTACAAAGGTTTCAAACGTGTGACAACCCAAGACTGTGGCATATTTTTTGTGAATGTACATTTGCATCCTCATTGTATTAGCTATCTATAGCCACATAATAAATTAGGATATATTTCACAGCCTAAAACCATACATATTTTTGGAGAGCGGGTAACTTTGACACACAAAAAATGTAAGTTTAACACACCGTGCCTACCACCAAATTTCTAATAGTTCTCCACCACTATCCATTGGACTACCACTATCCTTAGCTATTATCACTCATAGCACTTCCACTTTAGAAGCCTCAATTCTGTTGTTAACGTCTAAGGGTTAGTTTTTGCTTTGTCTTGTCTGTTTGTTTTCTTTGTTTCTTTATATTCTATACATGAGTAAGATTATCTGGTATTCGTCTTTCCTCTGACTTATTTCACTTAACACCCTCTAGTTCCATTCATGTTGTTGCAAATTGCAGGATTTCATCTTTTTTAATGACTTTGTACTGTTCCGTTGTGCATATGCACTGCACCTTCTTTATCCACTCACCTGCTGATGGGAACTTAGGTATTCTGGACTATTATAAATAATGCTGAAATAAACATGGGGCATTATCTCTTTGAAATAGTGTTTTTGTGGGGGTTTTGGTACATACCCAGAAGTAGGATAACAAGGTCATATGGAATTTCCGTTCTCAATTTTTTGAGGAATCTCTATGCTGCTCCCATAATGGTTGCACTTTACACTTGCAGGAACATGTAAAAGAATTCCTTTTCTGTTTTTCTATACTCTCACCAATACTTGCTGCTTCAAGTTTTTTGTATAAGTCATTCTCAGAGGTTTGAGGTAATATCTCACTGTGGTTTTTATTTGCATTTCCCTAATAATAAAATCTGAGGAACATCTTTTCACATCCTGTTATCTTTTGTATATCTTCTTTGGAAAAATATTCTGCAATTTTATTGGATTTTTCCTGTTGAGTTTTATGAGTTTTTTTATATACTTTGTATATTACACCCTTGTCAGATGTATAATACAAAAATAATTCTTCCTATTCAATATGATGTCTTTTCGCTTAATGAAAGTTTTTGTTTTTGTTTTTCACCATGGAGAAGCCTTTCAGTTTGATATAGTCCCATTTATTTATTTTTGGTTTAGTTTTCCTTTTTGCTAGAGTTGTGCCCCTGAAGACCTCTGCTGGGCTAATGTCATGGAATGTATTGCCTATGTTTTTTTCTATGTATTTTATGGTATCCGGTCCTATATCCAGGTCTCTAATCAATTTTGAATTAATTTTTGTGTAGTGAGTTAGAGAGTAACCTTGTTTCATTCTTATGAATGTGACTATCCTGTTTTCTCAATACTATTTGTAGAGAAGACTTTACTTTCTCCATTAATTGCTTTTAAATCCTTTGTCATAAATGAACTGACCATCTATCTGTGCATTTATTTCTGGTGACTAAATTCTGTTTCTCTGATCTGTGTGTCTATTTACTCCAGTACCATACTGCTTTGATTACTATCATTTTGTAGTATAGTTAAAAACCCAGGAATACTATATATCTACTTTTGTTTTATTTTCCCCCATCTATGATTGTTTTAGCTATTTAGGTTTCTTTTTTTAAAATTCCATTAAAATGTCTTTTATTCTCTTTCATTGAAAAACTCCAAAGGAATTTTTTTTAATAGGTATTACATTAAATATGTATATTGCTTTAGGTATGGTGGCCGTTTTTACAATGCTAATTCTTCCTAACCATGAGCACAGAATATCTCTCTATCTCTTTGTATCTTTTTCTATTTCTTTTAAAATGTCGTATAGTTTTCTTTGTTGTTTATTACAAGTTATTTATTTCTTTTTCACTTCCATTGTAAATAAAATGTTTTTTTCCCCTTTTCTCCTATCTCATTGTTTTCATATAAACATGCAATAGACTTTTGTATATTTATTTTGCAGCTTGATACTCAACTATTGTCATTTATTGTTCTAATAGTTTTTGTGAAAATTTTAGAGGTTACTGCATATATTCTTATACCATATGTGAATAGTGATATATTTATGTTCTCTACCAATTTGGATTCCTTTTATATCTTCTTCTTGCCTATTTTCTCTGGCTAGGACTTCCTCTACAATGCTGAATAGCAGCAGTGAAAGTAGACACTCTTTCCTAGTTCCTGATCTCAGATAAAATGCTTTCATTTTTTTACCATTGAGTATTACACTTTTTTTAAATCTCACAGTGTCTGAGTTAGAATTTTTTTATAGGAGTCCTCTGTGTTAGAGACTCTCATGATACTGAAATAAAAATGTTTCATCTGAAGGCTTAATTGAAGAAGGATTTGCTTCCAAGCTCACGTAGCCTTTGGTATAATCAGAATGGGAGTAGCTCTTGCACTGAAAATGACAGATACTTGTTGGCTGTCAGTTATACATTGCATGTGTTCCCTTCCATAAGGCAGCATGCACAATGGCAGCTTATTTTATTAGAACCAAAAAAGGATACAGTTCACAAGCAAGATTGAAGCTGTATTCTTATGTAATTGATTCAGACGTGAGGCATACCATCAATTTTGAGATATTCTTAAACTTCCAATAGGAACACACAATCTGGATAAAATGTTCTGCAGTCTATATATCTTTAAGTATGCATCTCTTACATGCATCCTTAAAACCCTTTATTACCCCTTACATACCCCTAATCATATTGCATTATTTTGTTTTACTTGTATATTAAACCAAAACCTTCATTATCTTATTCATCACTAGTGTCTAGCACAGAGTCTGCTATACAGCAAATGTTGAAAAACAGATTTCTTACATAATGAAGAGATAACTTAGAGAAATCTCTGTAGGATGGCAGGCTTGCTCTCTGTTATTTACTTTTCATATGATTGATAGATCTCTCAAACTAAAATACTTTAACATATCAACTTAGCCATGATCACCAATGAATAGCTCAAAGTTCCCTTAGAATGTACTTATTGTTTGAGTTTCTATTACCTCCTGAACTAATAAGTGCCATTAATTAATAAATGCATACAATTGTCATAAAATTACCTATTTCTTGATTGAAAAAGATACTCCTTTTTTTCTACTACTCCAGTATCTAATAACCAATCTGATATTCATGTTCTACATACCCATCACAAGGTTGAAGGCTTTATTTCAAACATTTTACCATCTTCCCTTTTACTAAATGAAGAATTTGACCTATTGCTCTGTTTTCATATGAAAAAATGCCCAATCCCCTTGGCTGACTTTGCTTGGATTTTCTCAGTTGTATTATATCTGCTTTGAGGTATAATGAACAGCAGCTGACATGGTTACACAGTGATTTTGTTTAAGGACATAAAAGTTCTTTCAGAAAAATTAAGATATAAAAATAAATATGGTACAATTTCTGTAAGATATTTTATAATAGCCTTATTTTTAGGGAAAATTTGTGTCTGTATTGACTGTATGGCTAAAATTTTGACATGAATGAATTGAATACTAAAATTAAAACCTCCACCAAAAGTGGCATCTGAATTTATAGTTATATTATGTGAATTTTGTAATTATTTCCTTAATATCCATCTACAAAGATTGTTCCTCCCTGATATTTCTGTTAGGATAGTCAGACAGGTGCTGTTTTTGTATTAGAAATGTCATCTTGCACTAAGACAAAATATGTGCTTTTGTCTTAAAACCCTGGTGGCTGAGAACTTGACCCCAGCATTCCAACTGACTATGCTACCATTAGCCCTAGTTGCTACAAAGTGACTTCTACACTCCATTGTTAACCATTTACTGCCAATCATGAAGAACTGCACACATGCACAAGGAGACAAAGGCCTAGCCATGTGGAACCACATGCCTGCACCTGGAGTAGAACCTATAAAATCCTATCAGTCCCAGGTCTCCGGGTTAATGCATTCATTCAGTGCTTCAGGCTGCTGTGATAGTTCATTAAACTTTCGAACATTCAGAACATTTCAGTGCCATTCTTCCTGCGCTTCCTAAACCAACAAAGGGACTCAATGTTTCTGGTGGTGAAACCCAGGGGCATTGAATTGAAGAATGGCTGGACTCAAGGCTAACTTTCATTACCAATGTTCTGCATCTGACACATCAAAATTAGGTGAGTTGTTGGGAACGGGGTCCTCTCCCATCGCTCCTCAGCATCTCCAGCCACTGGGCCTAATAAGGTCGAAAATCCCCTAGTGGGGTTGAGGAGTCATGGCTCATAGGCTCCTGTCCTAGAGGAATGAGGCTGAGGGACACCTCCTCACCTCTTTGCTACCCACTCACAGGGCCAGACAAACCAAGAAAATGCTCTGCCTTGTCTCTCCCTCATGGATTTCTGACCCATCAGTCAATCATTATGGAATCAAAGCAGCCTATTCCAAAAGACTTTCCTCTTGGGTGTCTTTTATCTAATGTGGACAGATTGGGTCTACCTAAGGATCTATGCTCCAAATGCCTTGTCTTTTGTGTAATACACAATATAAATTGGATAAATGGGTCAGAATGGCCCCCAAATGGTACCCATGATCCCTCCACTCTGCTTTGTGGTCCCTCATTGCCAGCAGCAACCCCAAGGGAACCCTAATAGAAGATTGAAGATGCCTGGACCTTCCCAGGTGATGGCCACTGTGACTCCATTAGGTATGATGGAGTCCTAGGTAAATATAGCGGCGTCAGGTAAGTCGATCTCCTTTTTAATATATAGGAGCCACATATTCAGTTACCACTGTTTGTTCTGGGCCCGTTAGAGATTTCTCAATCTCTACTATGGGGGTAGATGGCACATCCTCATCTCCTAAAGCCACCCCTCCTCTTAACTGTTCCCTAGAAGACATCATCTTTGCTCACTTCTTCCTAGTCTTTCCCCTCTGCCCCACTCCTTTGCTGGGACAAGACACTCTTCCAAATTGTGGGTTTCCTCATCATTCCTACCCTTACTTCTGGGTCTAATTCCCTAGTCAATATTATGACTCTTCCCTCAGATACCCTGAACCTTCCCACTCCTCCTTTTCGTGGCCTCTATCCGGCAAATCCTAAGGTATGTGACAATTGGAGACTCTCAGTTGCCACCTGCCAGCTTCCTATTCAGGTACAATTAAAGGACCCCTCCAAGTTTCTGGCTCAGGCTCAATACCCCCTTTCATTAAAGGTTCTCTCAGGACAGTTATTACCCAACTTCTCCAATCTGGCCTTTTGTGACCAACCCACTCACCTTTTAACACCCCGATCAACACTCCCTGTGCGCAAAACTGCTGGATCCTACCATCAAGTACAGGGTCTGCAAATCATTAACGAGGTAGTGGTACCCTGCCACCCAATCATTCCCTATTTCTATACCATCTTGTCTCTCATGTGTCCTGACACTGCTTCTTATTCTGTTTTACATCTTAAAGATTTCTCTAGGAATTCTCTTAGCTAAAGTTTCCCAAGATCTGTTTGCCTTTACTTGGACTGACCCAGACACACATTTTCCAACAACTTACATGGCCTGTTCTTCAGGAATTCAGGGAGTCTCTGCTTCTTTCTGGACAGGCCCTGGCAATGGACCTGGGGTGATTGTGCCTTAAACCTTCTGTTTTATTGCAGTATGTAGATGGCCTTTTGTTGTGCAGCCCTGATGTGAATCTGTCAAAGCAACACACTGAAGAACTTGTAAATTCTCTGGGGGACAGAGGATACCAAGTTTCCCCAAGTAAAGAACAGCTTTCTTGACAATCGGTGACTTCCTGGGGTTCCAGTTGACCCTCAATATAGGGTCATAATAACTGACTGTAAGTCCCTGATCTCTTACTTCCAAGTGCCTACAAGTAAGCCAGCAATATTTTCCTTTTTGGGTCTGGCTGGCTGTTACCACCTGTGGGTCCTTAACTTTGGTGTTTTGGCCAAACCTCTCTATGAAGCTGCCAAATGGGACTTACGGGCTCTGCTACTGGCTCCCAGGGTTCTCCATCATGCTTTTGCTGAACTCTAACAGGTGCTCCTGTCAGGCCCACTGAAAGGAGAACATGCACCTGCCAGTGTCCTTGTGTGACTCAGTCTAAAGTCTCAAATTTATGTTTTGCTGACACTTGTCGCTGACAAATTGTGACTGACCCAAGTCTCTGAAAATCTTTCCCCCATTCATCAAACTTGTGAGCCTATGAATACCCACTCTGCCTCTACCTTCCTGGGATCTAATGCCACATATGCCAACTTCTATGAGCTTGTCCTTACTCTTTTGTGAACTGCACCCCCTCTAACCACCCAGCTCAGAAGAGCCTATTTTAGTGTCACGCTGGGACACTTATTTGCAAGGAGACTTCTGTGGTAACTCTTGGAACAAACTCACAGAGTGGCTAAATTCTTGATAAGCCTCTTCATTTCTTTTCTCTTATTATTGATCCTCCTGCTTATGATCCTGTGCTCTTGCAAACCCTGTGCTACTATTCCCACAGCCATCATCTAATACCTCTAAGCATGATTTCCACCTGTCCCTGTACCCCTTTTTAATAATTCATATAACACATACTTAGAGACATCCTTTATCCTCAACTCTAACATATATGTCAAAGAGAGTTAACAACACAAATTGCTGGGTCTTGGGCAAGGCAATAGGAACCAAGAACACATCCCCCTACAAGTTATCCCTCTCTCTCTAAAACAATTCACAAGTCTTAATGAGTCACGGTATAAGTTTCAGTTCCTTAATGCCTCACTTGCTGATTAGAATGACAAACAACCCCCCTGGTCTATCTCATTCCTTCAGGTGGACAAAGTTCACAGCCTCCTTGGTAAGGTGCATGTATACTTTTACCAATCAATTGGTAATTATCCTGAACTTGGATATCTAGATCCATCTTACTGTAATTAAACTATCACCAGTCAACCAGCAGTGGCTCCCACCATAAGCAGATGATCACTCTACATCCTGTTCTCTGACTCCATTGTTAACCATTTACAGCCATTCACACAGAAATGCGCGTATACACACAGAGACGAAGACTCAACTGTGTGGGACCACGTGTTGGCACATGGAATAGACCCCTACATACTTTATCAGTCCCAGGTCTCAGGGCTGATGCATCCCTTTAGCGCTTCAGGCTGCTATGACTTTTCGTTAAACTTTTGAACATTCAGGACATTTCAGTGCCATTCTTCCTGTGCTTCCAGAACCAACGAATGGGCCAAACCAACAGTTTTCAAGATCAGGCAAGCCTTTTTTTTGTAATGTAGCTGACATCTATCAGAATAATGGTAAGAAGTGAAATTGGAAATGAGATTAGATCCAGTTATGATAAGCCATCGGTTCTTCCTATGGGATTTTGATGTAATTGGTAGACAATTCTGGAGATATTAATAGTTTTGGTGTAGAGGAATACCATGATAACACAGCTTCCAAAGATATAAAGAGCACTTAGAGGATGTCGTTAAAATTTCAGGAAGAAATAAAGGAGCTGAAAAATAATGATAATGGTGGCAACAATTAAGAAAAAAATGTATAAATATGATATTCACTGGATATAATGGAAAATAGAGCATTTAAACAAACTTTCAGATTTTGAAACTGGATTAATGGAGGTTTGGTAGTGCCAGAGAAAAAAAGTGCAAGAGATAAAAATGACAATAAAGAAAGCACATCTGAAGGTCAGAGACTGGGATTCAACTTGCAATATACTAGGCCTGAGAGACTGCCACAATTTTAAGGAATAATAACTATTGAAAATAAATATCTACCATAAAGTGGGGTGAGGGTTAATGATATGTTATATTTACTGGAGTCTCTATAATATAAAACACATGGCACCTGTTGTGAAACAGTTTCTTAAACTCATTATCTTGATACAAGCAGGAACAAGCATTTTGTTCCATTTTTAGAAGAAAAATTTAATATCACATTGTTCAACCATGCAGATGAGATTAAAACATACATGGCCATGATGATTTCTAAGGAATTACCAAAATTATTTTCATAAGATTTTAAAAAATCCTCTAACTTATTTAATTAACACAGAGAAGAGCAAACTTTGTCAGGAAGCTATTCTACAGAGGAGATATATATATGGAGAGACACACGCACATATATGTGTATATATATGTATATATGTATACAATATACAAACTTTTGCATATATACTATTTTGCAACATAATTCTGAAAAAAAAAGTGAGGCTATAATAACAAATTACCTCAGAATTACTCCACTGTAGAGAAACAGAGAAAAGCATTCATAAGAGGCAGTTGTATTTGACATAAGAAATCATATTTTGAATAGTAAGGAACCAGGCAATGATGACCACTATCAACATAATGTTAGAACACTGTTCTAGAGGAAGCAGCAAACAAGAAGGACATAAGCAGAAGTAAGAGTTATAAGATTTAGAAAGAAAAAACAAGTCGCCATTGTCAACATCTGATAATATTAAACACCTAAACAGTTCAGGACAATAAACTGAAAATGATTACAAACAAAAATTAACTCTGTAAGATATTTAACCACAAACTTAATACAGAAATTATAGTCTCCCTACAGTTGTTAATATTGTGGGGGAGAAATCCCCAAGCAACAGTAATAATAATAATAACAAAAGAAAATTGTGCAATTAAGCATGTAGAATATATCTACAAAATAACAGGAAGTATCATACCAATTTAATTTTTAAAAAGTAATATGGAAGAACCAGTCCTCTGAAATGGAAAAACAATTTTATAAAGGTATACTAAAAAAATGTATAGCTCTGATATAAATACATATTCATATATGTATAAATTTACATACATATGTGTGTATAAATTTACATACATATGTAAATAATGGGAAAAATACATGATAGGCTTGTGAACTGAGTCTTTGCTCTGATATCCCAAATTCCACACATTTGGCTTTTCTCTTACATGAATGGCATAGAACTGCATTTCCAGTCTCCTGTGTCCTCACTCTTCAGGCTACACTACAGTCACTGACAGAGCTTGGAAAGGAGAACAGGGAGGAAGGAGGAAACATCCAGGTTAATTGTCTCTCTTGCTCCATAGTTCCTTATCCTGTGGCCTAGCCACTGACTCCGTGATTTTGATTCTCACTGGACATTGCTTCAAATGGCTGTCTCTCAATGGAAGCATGGACATTTGGGTTCTGATTACTGTCTTTGACTCATCATGATATCAGTAAGAGTTATGCTAACCTCCAGCGACGGTTGCTCATTTCTGGGTTGCTTTACTGTTCCTTACCCGCGACCTCTATTTTCTCTACCAGTGTAATGAATCCTCTGTAATACATTCTCTGTAAAACCTAGAATGATTTCTCTTTTCCATCTCAGACATAGGTTTCCCTGATGGTAATAGATATCAGCAGAAAAAAGAAGGAACATTCAACAGATCATGTTGAGAAAATTGGAGAGATCTTTTAAAAGAAAATTACTATAATTCATCTTACTTTTACACCAAAACAAAATCTCTATGAGTCAATGATTTATATTGGAAGACATTCCTGTAAAAGTGCTACAAGAAATCACCAGAGAATAAAATCGTCTGAAGTGGGACAAAACCTCAGATGTGAAAGAAAAGATAGATCAATGAGACTACATAATGAAAAGCAATCACAAAGTAAAAGTAAAAAGAAAGTCAAACTATGGAATACATATTTACCACTTACACTACAGATAATTGGTTAATTAATATATAAAAACTGTTACAAATTCCTCAAAACATAACAATACAAGGAAAAAAAATGAGTAAAGGTATGACTAGATAGCCTAAGGAAGGAAAAAATATAATATGAAATATCTTAAATACAAACACAGATGTTAAATATCACTCATAATAAAAGAAAGGCAAATTTAAATTCTTGTGATATACCTGTCTGGTGGGAATTTTTTAAGACTGTCAGAAAAGGGTACTTTCATACACAGCTAGTAGAAATGGAGAGTTCTCTTTAGAAAGCAATTTGGCAACAGTTACCAAATACAGAACTGCACATTGGAGTCCTAGCAAATCTACTTGAAGACTTAGCAAGTAAATAATTTTGTGCTATAGATGCATACTTTCATATTAAAATATTTATTTGGAAGTTTATTATGGTATTGTTAAAAATAGTAAAATATGAAAATAATCTAAATGCCTAAAAGGGTACTGGTTAGGTGAATTGCAGTATAAATATATGAAATATTATACAGCAAATTAAAAAGCAGCAGATTTCTAGGATATTCTAAAAATATAAAGAAACAACATACAGTGCATTTTATGTTCTATACTACCTCTGTGTTAAGTTACACACATATAGACATGAGTGATGATATATGCATAAAAATCTTAGAAAAGACATTCAAGAACTATTAGTGGGAAAAAGAGTGACTAAGATATAAGGAGGGAGACATGTAACTATAAATCTTTTGAAGCCCTGACTCTTTTAACTTTAAGAATTAAGGATGTGTAACTTTAAGAATTAAAAAATCAGTGTTTTACGTAGGATCTATTTTTAGCTTAATTCTCAGCTAAGAAAACTTAAGGGAAAAATGACTAGAAATAATTTAGGTTCTAAAATACATGCCTTTCTTTGAGTCCTAATATAATTTTTTAAATGCTTATTTATGATCCAAAAAGGAATCGTAAGTATTTTCTTTTATGAATTCATCTATACACACATGAAATTCCGATGTTTGGTGTCATTTTTTCTTAGTAATTTATAAATGCTTACATAAGGTCTATCCAAATGTGTGGCTGAGGTTTACAAAGCCATTTTAACATCAAATCTAACTCCTCTAGATATTAAAGAAAGCAGCACACCAGCAGCCCCAACACAGCTCCTAGTATACTTGCTTAGTTAAGTGCTCAGTTAGAACAAAGTGTAATGACCAACTAATATGACCTAATATGTGCCAGAAACTTCACCTATATGGTTTCTAAGCCTTACCATGACCCTAAAATTTTCTCCATTTTACTTATGAAAGAACTAGCACTCCAAAATCAAAATGTATCCAACACCACTCAAATTTGGCTGATGCAGAAAGCAAACCAGAGAGTTCTAAAGGAAACGAATACTCTTCCCACCACTTCACTCTAGGTATCCATTTATTCTATCTCAATATACATGGTTTTATTATCCTCAACTCAGTCTCATAAACAAAATGGCTCCTCCTAGGACATCCTTTGCCTGTGCCAATCTAAGCCCTCAGAGACATTCTGGAGAACAGGCAGTTTCCCTAGGTCAATAAAAACAAAATGTTAAACCCAAGGAGTAGTTTATCTGATTATCTGATTAACTCCCCTCTTCTCATGTATCTCCATTAATAGGAAACACACACACACTCAAACAGAGAGAGAGAGAGACATTCAGAGAGAGAGAGACAGGGAGAGAGAGAGATTCATTCATCTTAAATTCCATCTTATGCCGCAAAGCCAGACCAGAGAGCTACTCTAGATTATTATTCACCTTCAAATTGCCTGTGCTCATACTCCACACCAATTAAAATTCCTTTCTTCTGCTCAAATGACTGCCCTTCCCTTCATCAAAACTCTCTTGCACTCACATTATGTAAAAATAACTCACAGCAACATATATCTGAAGTTTTCTTTAAATTTGTGTTTCACAGGATTTCAATAGATATTATGGTGAGATAAGTGCTTTGGTTAGTGTTGGGGAAAACAAAATATGATACTTTTATTGTAGGATTCAAGAGTCTAAATTGCTAATATGTGTTAGAAACAGGAATTTCTACCAAGCTGTAGTTTCCAAGCTTAATACATTATGTATTCCAAAGATAACCATTATGAAAAAGATAGAATTAAGTTCTCTAAATACATATTCTTTAAAGTGAGGTTCTAATAACACAGTCTGACTTCAGAATATACTTTGGAAATTACTTGTCTAAAGTATTATCTATGTTGGGTATATTTGCAAATATAAATACATTAAGACAAATGAAATACAAAGGAGGTATTAGTAAAAATTATTAGGTAGGAAAATCTTTAAGGGAAGAAACGAGAAATTAGTTCTCCTCTATGAACTTGAAATTATCAGAGTAAGCAGCCCTACTTATAAGGTTGTTATACTTTTTATCAATTAGTTCAAACTTTCCCCAACCCACTCCTTGTGTATAGTTATCTTATACTTCTAACTCCCAAGCAAGAAAAAGGATGAAATCAAACTCCATGCTCTAATAAAAAAGAAAAAGTTGAAATGTTATTAAGATGTACTGAAACTAGTTTTAAAGGTCAGTAATTCAAATTATAGGTTGAGTTAATGTCAGAAGAACGAATTTTACAACAACGTTCTAACATATTTCTAAACATTAGAACTTAACCCTGATATCATAAACAATTAAACTGGTAAGGTTCAGACAATTCTTATAACAAATAAATAAGACCAGAGAAAAGCCTTATTAACTTTAGAACAGTGTTTCTCAAATTAATATGCATAGGCATCAATGCAAGAGAAATCTTGGAAAATGCTGATTCAATAGAACTGAGGTTGGATTTGAGATTTTGCATTTGTGATTTGCTCCCAGGTGATGCTAATCTGCATAGACACTTTGACTAGTGAGGGCTTAGAGGAATTAATTCTAACTCTTGCTCAGAATGGTTATCTCATGAAAATGTATTGATATGAATACACTGACTATTAATTATGAATATGCACACCAAGAATTGATAAAGAATTCTTTTGCCAAACAAGTAGACCTAGCATTTTAGCATTTTAGGATAAGAGTTTAAGCAAAAAAAAAAAAAAAAAGGCTGCATTTTTGCTTTACAGTTGAATCCATTTTGGTATTTTTTAATTGACATGACAATGAGAGACCGAATGTCCTCAGAGGGCTTCTGTTAATTAAGAACTGTGAACTACTGAGTGACAACCCCTCCCCTCTGAACCATCTGTTTGGGCCAGCAGCCAAGAACTGAAAAGTCACAAGAAAAATGCCAACTAGTGAGAAATGACTTAAGGTAGTGCCAGATTTGATGACACGAATGTATTTCCTCCTGGTTATCAAAACATACTTTTTACTCTCATAGCTAACATATTCAATTCCACCCTCTCAGTTGGACTTTCTTTTCCTCTGCCTCTTCTAAATTACTACCAGTGGATGTTGACTAGAGCAATTTTTCAAGTATATTGCATAATGTTTTCATGTTGCTAACTTGCTCCCTTGTCTCCTATTTGAATCTATTTTTTATTCTCTTGATGAATACACTTGATTTTAGAAGCATATTGCCCTAAAGCTATATTATGCATGTCTTGAAAAATGCTTGCTAAGACTATTGATTTCTAAAATAGCTGGGCTATAGCATACACTTCTAACATCATTGTGGTTTAGAGATTTACAATGCCACATTATCAAAACCTTTTACATATATTTGTAGAATTTGTACCTGAGTGACACTGACTAAGCATCTGGGCCATTAAGCTATTCTAAATAAAGGCTGCATGAAAATGTCAGCCCCCATCTCTCACTTGATTAATACATTGGTAATCTTTCTGTTTTCTTTCTAAATTATAATCTAGATATAGCTGAATCCTATTATCACAAACGCCAGACAAAATCCTATCTCTCTATTGCTGTGGTTGAGTTACAATACAAACTTCCTTTGCTGTGATGTTGCAGACAGAGTGCCATCACCTGGCTCCAATGACTTGTGCTTATTTATGTTTTTGTTGCAATGGCATTTTCTCTAATACAATTTATCCTGGAAAATCCCCAAAACGGTGGCCCTGGTGACCATGTGAGCCTTGGTGAATAATATTAGTTATATAGTGTTTGATCCTTAATCCTTTTGGTTCCACTAAGTGAATAAACTGAGTAGCTCACCTTCAATCTTCGGAAGGAAAAAAGTTTACTTCCTAGAGCCATTTTACTAGATTTACAGAAATTCACCAATTATTTCTACTTTTAGAGCATGAACAATTGGACAAAATTAACTCAAACTTTTCCTATGGCCCTTTTACTCACTAGAGTAATGGAGGCTTTTATTTATTTATTAATTTTTTAAAAGAAAGACCCCCCCAGGACTCTGAAAGTGACTGCATAAGGAATTTACAGCTTCCAAAATGGGTAGAATTCTTTACTTTTTTCAACTTGCAAAATATTTTTCAGCAGTTATTTTTCATTCTTATTTCATAATATTCCTTCTTACTATCAAGACCAGCACATCGTTTTTCTTATGAGCAAAGAAAAGTCACTAAAGAGCAGTAACATTTCATTGTCTTAGGACTTGGTAAATGATAAAAACAAGGACAGAAAGAATGTGTGAATCATTGTGCTATTTCCTAGACTGTAAGTCCTCCATTTTAATTTGCCGATACCTTTTTTTTTAATACTAGAAAACTTCTCTGAGACACCAAATAGCAGTATTCAGAGAAATAATGTTCATACCCACAGTATATATTAAGTGCTTACTACACGCTAGGCATTTTTTAAGTATTATCTAATGTAATATTTACAACTATTTCTATGAGCTATACATACTAATATTATTGCTATTTTACAGATGAGAAAAATAAAGCATGAAGAGGTTAAGATACATGTGAAAGGTGATAGACATAGTTAGGCTTTGAGCTAAGTCTGTCTAATCCTGATGCCAGGTTCTTACCCACATTTCCTTCCTATCCAAATCTTGCCTGTACTTAGAGAACTGTTGCACAGGGACAGCTTGTTTTCATGTGCTTATTCATTTGCCTTCTGACTTGGTCCCTTTCTGAGTGTGACTTCTTGGATTTAGCTATGTAGTTAATAGCCAAATCTAGACACTTTTTGCTATTTCCTAATTAATGCAGGAGCATCACTTTATTGCCAGTGTCCAGAAATAGGGCATTGTACCAGATCCAAACTTCAATCCTCTGCATCACTGGAGATCTCTAGTAGGTCAGAGAGAAGTTCAAAAAAGCTTAGGGTGCCTGATAGAATTGGTGTTGCCCATAATTATACTATAATCATTATAGAAAATGGTTGTAAATCAACACATTTGTTACTAACTTTTCAAAACAAATTTATAAATCTGTAATATTTACTCTCAAGGTTTGTCTATGGGCAAGCATATATTTTTATTGACTGAATGATTTCCTTTCTCTAGACCTCAGGTCTTCTACTACCTCTGCTTCTAAACCTCCAGTGAAATGAAGAGGGGCATTAGGTCATCTTTATAGCTCCTTCCACATTAAATTCTGTAGAATCCTGAAGGTGAATGGTATTTTTCACAGAACAGGTTTTGTTCACACCTGGAAGGACAGGGAGGTGGGATGCTCCAAGCATGGTGGCAGCAAACTCAGAGTCTAGCTGGAAAGGATAAGAAGGCTAAATCCCCCTTCCCTTTGTCACAGAGTTTTGGACTATTTCCCACTGGGTTGAGATAAGTAGTTGATCACCTTTAGGTTTTAAATTAGGAATATTCGTTTTAAGAGGCTTTCAGAGTGACTAGCAGAGCTCTGACAGTATTAGGCCTCTGTTATCTTTTTCCACATATCACACAATATAATCCATTCTCCCACCCCCACCCCCCACCCTGACTAGTTCTTCACTATCTGTTGACTCATTTTACTGGTGTTCTTCTATTTCTTTTACATACAATTAGTAGAAAACAAACCTTATAGAATTTACATGGGACTAAATAATAAACATTATAATTAAATAAATTTCCAAATAAATTAATTAAAAATGTTAAGCATGTCTAAAATGCACAGACAGGAAAAATGTAGCTGAGAATGATGAAAACACATTTCTAAAAGTGGCAGAAAGAGAGCAGTGATACATGACAGGAAAACTAATGCATCAGTTCAGCACATATTACCAGACCACCTAAAGGGAAGTGTTCTGTGAACACTGTGGGATATGAGATGATGAATGGGATATGGAACACACCTTCAAAGTTCTTAGAATCTGCTGGTAAAATAAGCTGTATACATACATAAAAGCAATGCAAGACAAAAATCAATAAACATTATTGCCTTCCCTCCCTAGGCATACCCACTCCTCTTTCTATGATCATATCATAACACAGGTTCATTATAGGGTGACCAAGCATCTGGATTTGTCAGGTCAGCCCAAAGTCATAACTGATAGCTAAGCACATTTAATAATTTTCCCTTCCACCCTCAAAAATAGCCCTGATCAAGCAATTAATTATACGGTTAGCTTAAATTTACTGTATGCCATTTTATTGCATCTTTTCTGAGATACCCATTTCTCCACTAAAATGTAATTTTCTTGAAGGAAGAGACAATGTTTTTCATTTTTTAAAAAAATCCTTTGCCTCAAGTACATGCTACACATATAACCAATTAATTTAAAATAGAGAAAGAACTACTTCTCTATTTGGGGAAGGGGCAAATTTACATTCATTAAAGGGAAAGAAGAATTTGAATGCAGTAGACAGAAGCTAAAATGGACCTTGAAGGAAGGACAAGAAATACTCTATAAGAAGTGAGGAGGATAACCTCTGTTGAAGAAAATGTCATTGATGTCAAGGCAAAGGGTAGAAATTTAGACTATAAAACTACCACTAATAAGACTTAAAATGCAGTGCTGGTTCCAGTCTAATGAAGAGGAAATGAGCTCTATCCTGTTTTGAGAGAACGCTGAATGTTTGGATATGAAATACCGGGGGATCCTTGCTACTCATTAATTTTTGAAAAAAAAAAGTTTGCAATTTCAACTCTAGTTTTTAGTTTCTATTTTTAAAATTACTGCTGGAGTAGTGAAAAAAAGCAGAGCATTATAGAGTTTAGCAAAGAGTTGATATTCTATACAAATGTGGCTTCAAGATATAACTTTGATTATGTGTGAACCTGGACAAGTAACTGAAACTACGTGATCCTCAGTTTTATCTGTAATACAGGGAGAGCCACTGCATCCTAGTACTACATATACTGACAGAAGCAAAGGCTGGTGTAAATAATCAGCTAATGTAGCTAGTACCATCAGTTGAGAAATGAATAAACAAAACAGAATGCTACATTTCAAAAATAGGAGGAGGAGGGAGAGGAAGGGGAGAATAGGGAAGAGCAGGAAGAAGTAGAGGGAGAAGAAAAAGGAAAGAAAAGAGAGCTGTCAAATATGTTTGGGAAAAAAAACATAACTTTTTTCTTTAGTACGAATGTCTCAATATTCTATAGGTTAAATAATTCCCATATTAATTTGGTCATGGAATTAATTTTCCTTTTAGTAGAACATAGTCTTTCAAACATTTTGTGCAGAAATTGAAATCCTGATCAAGTTCAAATTCTTTCAGTTTGCAATTAAGAAAACTAAGACAAAAGAGTTTGAATCACCAAGGCTCCTATAGTTGGTTTGCTACAAAACCAGATTTGCAGTCCTATTTTCTTTATAAGTATGCAGTTAATATTAGAAAATCATCTCAGATAATACGCTAAACTAATTGCTTATTGATAAGATTTTGTCTATTAACATTAGTCCAAATCTATACATTAATAACATGAACCTATTGTATTTTTATATTGGCAATAACAGGAAATTTCGCCTGCTCGTATGTTTCATCAACAGATGCTGAATGAATCACGTGGCTCTAATGTCTGCGTATGGCCCTGCTTCTAACTGGTGTATGCCAGGATGGTTCCATCTTAGCCAACTGTCTCCCAGAATCCAATGCCCACATCTTCATGAATCCTTTTAGTTCTCTTATTAATATGCCACCACTAATTGGATACACTTGTGTCCTATGGGTATATGACTTCAGATTGTTTATTTTTAAGTTTGTTTAAATAATGTGTCACAGGTGTACTATGCAAAGCATTTAACATTCTTCATGGCTATTAAACTAGCTATAAACAATATATACAGGACAACTTCAATTTGATTTATAATACTTTTGAAGCATACAAGAAATATACAAAATTGTGAGGAAATTTGATTTATAATACTTTTGAAGCATACAGGAAATATACAAAATTGTGAGGACATTTAAGGATTCCTGACATCTATAAATTAGAATGGACTTTGGGGTTACTTAGCTGAATGTCTCATGGGACGAAGTATCTGTTTTCCCCTCTCAATCTGATAAACTATTAGTTGTACATATGTGCCCTTAAATAACATCTTTCATACTCTCCCATCCCCATATTACTCTGTTTTTGCAAATTAGTTTTTAGATTATATTTATAATTGATATCATACAGTGCTTGTGTTTTCCTATCTGACAACTCACTTAGTGTAATGTCCTTGAGATCTATAAATGTTGAAAATAGCAGTGTTTCCTTTTTCTCACAGCTGAATAATATTCCATTGCATATAGCTGTATGTGTATACATGATTTTAATAATTGTATTGAGGCAATATTGTAACACTATAAAGTTTAACATGTGCATCATTATATATCTACATTTTGTATATATCTCATTAAGTTTACTACTAAAGGTCAATTCCACCTTTCTCATATAATTAAAACCTTTTACCCAATTTGTCCATCTGCTTTTCCCCTTCTATTCTAATAATCAACAATTTGGAATTATTATCTAAAAATTTATTTTTGTTTTATTTAATTTATTTGATTGGTTTCTCTATATATCACATATGAATGAAATCATACGGTGTTTGTCTTTGACTTATTTCAAGAGGCATCAAACTCTTCAGGGTCACTCATGTTGTTGCAAATGGTAATGTTCTGAATTTTTTATAAATAGAATTTCGTTGGGCATATATATCACGCCTTGTTCATCCATTCATCTGTCAATGGGCACTTAAGTTGTTTCCAACTCTTGGTTAGTGTGACAAATGCTGCAATGCTATTGAATGCAAATTAGTGTTTTGTATTTTGAAGGCAGATATCCAGAAATGGGATAACTAGATGATATGGAGTTTCCATTTTAACTTTTTTCAGAATCTCCATACTGCTTTTCATAATGACTATACCAATTTACATTCCCACCAACAGTGTTCAAGTATTCCTTCCTCTTCACATCATCTCCAACACTCTTGCCTTTTCAATAATAGCCATTCTCTGCAGTGTGAGATGATATCTCATTGGTTTTATTTTTAATTTGAATTTCCCTAATAATTACAGATGAAAATCTTCTTGTGTTCCTGTTGTCCATCTGTATTTGATTTTGAGAAAGTGTCTTTTTAGATCTCTGCCCATTTTTATTTTTAATTGATTTGATTGAAGGAATATTGCATTTTAACATGAACTTGGTTTGAGTTTGTAAGTTCATATATTTTGAATATTAACCACTGTCAGATACTTAGTGTGAAAATATCTTCTTCCATTCAATAGGATGTATTTTCATTTTGATGATAAGCTTCTTCATCTATGAAGCAGCCTTTTTAGTTTGATATGATTCTATTTGTTTGTTTTGTTTCACTTGTCATTGGAGTCAAGTCCCCAAAGACATCTATCTCTAAGATTAATGTTAAACACTTCCCATGTTTTTTTATGTATTTTATGGTTTCAGATTTTATATCCAAGGCTTTAATCTATTTTGAATTAATTTTTGTGTATGGTATTGGACAGTGGTTTCATTTTATTCATTTGCATTTGACTGTCCAGTTTTCCCCATACCATTTATTGAATATATTTTCCTTGCTTCACTGAATGCTCTTGACTCCTTTGTCATAAATTAGTTGTCCATATAGGTGTGGGTTTATTTATAGCCTTTCAGTTATGCTTCACTGATCTGAGTGTCTGTATTTATTCCAACACCATGCTTTCCTGATTCCTTCTATTTTGTAGTATAGTTTAAAGTCAGGGAGAGAGATACCTCCATTTTTTTGTTATTTATTCACAGAGTTATTTTGGCTATCTTAGGCATTTTGTAGGTTCAAATAAATTTAATGATTTTTTGTTCCATTTCTGTGAGGAATAGCAATTTTGACAGGGATTGCATAGAATCTGTACATTGCTTTCAGTAATAATGCCATTTTAACAATGTCAATTCTTCTAAAACATGAGCATGTAATATCTTTCCATTTTGCTGTGTTGGTGTCTATTTCTTTCAACAATATTTTACAGTTTTAAAGGTGCAGATCATTTACTTTTTTGATTAAATTTTTTCTAAGGTCTATCAGTCATTTAAAATTAATTTTACTGAAGAAACATTACATTATAATACTATATAAGTTTAAGGTATACATTATTGCAAATGAACATCTGTATTTAACACATTAAGTTTACATCACCAGCCTGGTTCTTCCTTCACCATACATGTGGTATTTCATTCTTTTTGATGCAATTATATATGGATTGTTTTCCTGATTTCTCTTTCTGCTAGTCAATTACTTGCACATAGAAATGCATATATAGTCTTGTTTTCCTGATTTCTCTTTCTGCTAGTCCATTACTTGCACATAGAAATGTATATATAGCCTTTATTATGTTGAAATATGTTTCTTCTATGCTTTTTATTGAAGGATTTTTTACATATCATAAAATGATACTGAATCTTATCAAACACTTTTTCTGCATCTTATTGAGATGATTATGTGATTTTTGTCCTTTCTTCTGTTGAAAAGTGTGTCATGTTTATGTTTGTTGGACTATCCATGTATTCCTGAATTAAATCCCACTAATTTATGGTGTATGATTCATTCAATGCATTGTTGAATTTGGTTTATTAATTTAGTTATATTTTGAGAATTTTTGCATCTTACACATATTGCAGATATTGCAGTACAGGTTTTACATGTGTGTGAGTTTCCTTTGGTTGCACAGTTGGGGTAATTTGGCCTCATAAAATGTTTTGGAAGATTTCTCTTTTCTTCAATTTTTTGGAAGTGTTTGAAAAGAACAGATAGTAATACTTCTTTGAAAATGTTGTAGAATTCACTTACAAAGTCAACCGGTCCTGTATTTTTTTGCTTGGGAAGTTTCTTGATCACTATTTTAATTTCCTTTCTTATGACCTATCTATTCAGATTTTCTACTCTGATTCATTTTGAAATGTTTTATGTAATAAAATTTTTCTTTATTTCATACATTGATACGCACTTTGTTATTTTTTTATTATGATAATACTTTAATACCCATTATAGTTCAATATGGCTTCAGTATTCTGCTTTCATTTTCTTTTGCTATATACTCATTTACGTAATCAATTGATCATATGTTAATTATATTTACACTTGGTTGACTTTACATTTTGATTATTGCTTTTTTATTGTACAGAAGCATTTTAGTTTATGTAGTTTCATTTTTGATTTTTGCTTTGCTGCTTGTATTTTTGGTGTCATATTAAAAACAAAATTTTCCAAGATTAATGTTCTTCTCTATGTTTTTTACTAGGTATTTTATGGTAGTAAGTCTTATATTTAAGTCAATGATTCATTTTGAGTTAACTTTTGTGAGTGCTATACAATACAGGGGTCGAATTTCACTTTTTCCGGTTTTCTTAACACCATTTGTTGAAGATACAATGCCTTCTCCACTGAGTATTCTCGGATCTTTCGTAAAATATTAGTTGAAAAATATATATGAATTTAATTCTGGGTTCTTTATTTTATTCCATGGATCTATGTATCCATTTTGAAGTCAGTAACATTTTTACAATTTTAATTACCATAGTTTTGTAGTATAGCATGGCATCAGGAAATGTGATGCTTCTGGTTTTGTTCTTTTTTTTCGAGGATTGCTTTGATTATTCGGGGCCTTTGCTTCTTAAAATTTTAGGATTTTTTTATTTCTCTAAAGAATGTCATTGGAATTTTGAAAATAAGTAAAATCAATTGTTTATTATATTAATACTAACAATATTAATTCCTCTAATCCATGAACATATATTTTCTTGTACTGATCTTTCATATCCTTGGTTAAATTTATTCATAGGTATTTCATTATTTTTAATGATATTGTGAATGGGAGAGCTATCTTTATTTCCTTTTCAGGTATTTAATTGTTATTGTACATAAATCAACTGATTTCTGTATATTTGTTTTATATCCAAGGCAACCTCTTAGTTCACTCAATTTTGCCTAGTTTTTACCCTGCTTTAGTTAAACAACTGGTACAAGTTGTGTAGGGTTCAAGAGGTGTAGTCAGTGGACTATCCCTTGAATTTTGTGTGTGATATTCACTTTATGCCACTTCCAGTTTTCTAGTTATTCTTCTTTCCTTTCATGTCCCTCTGTGGCTATTTTCGAGACGATTTGAAAGAATGTGCTTGTTTACTCTGGTACTATACTTTCCAGAAATCCCCCATGATCCACCTACATGCCTTTTAAGTACATCACACTTATACAAAGCATCTTGAAAACTTATCAAAAATAATTCCAGAATTTAAAGAAACTTTAGAAACACAAGAACACAGAATCATAGCCCTGAAAATTACTCTAAATATATTTAGAATAATTACTTTGTTTCACAGTTAAGACAAAGAGAATTTGAATTACTTACACAATGTCATTTTCTTTTTTTTTAATAACTGATTTCATTTAAGGAATGTTGCATTTCAACATTAACTAGATTTAAGGTATATATGATAGCAACTTTGTACATTTCCTTTTTTCCTTCACTATTCAATTAATCTTATCTAACCTGTTAGCCCCCATCTCTTCCTGTACCCACTGATTTGCTTTTTTCCCCCTACAGGTCTACTGTTGCTTGATTGAGCTATTTTTGAAGTCCATTATTGTTTAATTGAGTTCATTCATTTGCTTGTGATCTCTGTACACCACATATGAGTGCTATCTCGCTAAGCATAATTCCCTCCAGGTCCATTCATGTGCCACAAATGGTAGGATTTCTGTTTTTGATAGCTGTATAGTATTCCATTGCGTAGGTACAACACATCTTCTTTATCTACTCATCTGTTGATAACAGATGTTATTATAACAGTTATGCTACTTCCAGCTCTTAAATTGTTGACTGACATCTATTTAACACAGTGCTGCAATGAATATGGGAATGTATATATTTCTGAAAATAAATATTGTTGTGTTTTAGGGTAAATACTCAGTAGAGGAATAATTGGATTATTTGAGGAATCTCCATACTACGTTCCAAAATGGTCGTACCATTTCACTCTCCCACCAAAAGTGTATAAGTTTCCCTTTACTCCACACTCTCTCCAGCACTGTCGTTTGCTATTCTGACATTTTTTGGACTTGAAAAGTTCCAAGACCTGAACTACCATAAACAAATCACTTTTTTTTTTACCCACAGTTTTCTTGTCTATAAAATGAATGTACTAATAGTACATAATTTCTAATGAGGGTATGGCAATTAAATATGATTAATTTATGTAAGATGCTCAACAAGTTGCTTATCAAAGGTTAACTGTTATATCATTTCATAGACCATAGACATAGTACCGGGTTCAGCAAAATGTCTGATAAACTCTCTTATAATTCCCTTGTAGGAAATGTACATTAAATGACAGCATAATTATGTAGATCATGCTGGTTGATCAATTGCAACTCAAAAGCATTGATTAATGGATCTTAATCTGAAGGAAGTAAGCTGCAGGGTTCTGCCCTTTTTCTTTCTCTGGTCAACAGTTTCATTGTTGAAAATGGAGAAAAGCATAGGCAAATTTACCCATATTATACATTACCCAAAGTTGAAGAATACAAGTTACACATGAAATGAGAGAATGTGTATTCATGTTGTCTCAAAAACAAATAAAAATATATGTTAAATGTAATGAGAAAAATGACAAGATTACTTGCATTTAAAATATGTGCAAAAGCACGAGAGAGAAACTGATAAGTGAAAAAGCTCTTGTGAAACAGACCTATACATTTTATTTTAGTTTGTAATTTATACTACTTAGGACAAGATTACCTACTGCAACAAAAGGAACCAAAAATACATACTGATTTAAACACAATCCGAATTAGGTGTTCCTGATCTGTTGGTGTTTCTAGGATGCCTTTAATAGGAGACTATTTTTTAAAACAATTGATGTAAATGAGTTAGTAGCATTTTATAATCTTTCCTCTGATGTATGTCAACATGATGTGATTTCATATATAGACTCCAATCATATTAATATGTCAAATCAATAGTTTCCAAAGTTTTCCACATATGGGCGTCATATTATGAACCACTTATGCTTCCTGATAGCAATAAAGATGATAACATCATCAAATATTAGATGTCAGTCAACAGTGTTTAAGCATCACAAGGTAGAGTCAATTATCTTAATGAGCAGTGGGACTGGAGTGACAATTAGGGTACCAGTCACCAGGACTGTGGTGATTATATTAAAAGCACAGTGTTTCAAGGATAAAATAGATAAGCAGACAATTAGGGAATTCTTAATTTAATGAATACAAATAAAGAATAAAACATTAGAAGTCTGAGAGTAGCTACTCTAGTAAGATATCACAATCCTTCACTTGCTTCTTCGCTTAAACCAGTTTTTAGACCTGAACCCACTAACTGGAGAATGACAAGTCCTCAAAAGAAAGGACCTGACAATGCCACAGAAAATTTACGTCATAAAGATTCTTCAAGGTCTTCAATAAAGGGTATGATGGTCACCTTCCTTGGGTGAACATATAAAATAGAGACTATCCAGACATTTCAAAGACTATTACAGATATGGCCCAAGTTAACATAATGAGCTTATATGCCAGTATGATCTTCTTGGTAAAGAGGGGAGATGGAAGGCTTCATATAGGAATTACATGAAGCCCAGGCATTGAATCAACAGAAATCTACTGGTCGTGACTTTCCTAATCTCCAAATATGTAACTGAATGAAAATATTTAATAGTTGGCAAAATGACCAGATTCTTAATGAAAAGGGTAAAATCTATTATAGCATAATAGATAACAGAGCATAAGTGAAATGTCTTGACCAAGATACTAAGTCAAAACAATATTGTATTGCAGAAGAAATGGCAGAAATCAATGACATTCTTAAACAACTAAGGGTGCAGGGAAGGTGTTCCCCATCACAGTTCCACTTAATTTGCTTCTACAATACCCAGATCCAGATGGTGACCAGTCAGCTACTGCAAACTCAAATTAAAACCTCAATTACAACTGCTATGCAGATAGGCTATCTTGGCTAGAGTAGATTAACACTGCTTTAGTAACATAATATGAAGCCTTTTTCTATATAATCTATTTTTCCAAAATTATCAGAAAAGACAACTATAGTACACAGTCACACAGTTGGAAGAAACAACAGTATATATTTAAAGTTTTGTCCAAAATCTATGCTTCTTTCTTTTATCATAAAATAGTCCAAAGTCACTCCAATGTCTGTCTGGACCTGCCTCAGAACAATCATACTGGTCCACTTCATTGATGATATCATTTTAATCAAAAATAAACAAAAATAAATAAGAAGTTTCTTGAAAGCCTTGATTAAATAAGTGTACTTCACAAGGTAAAAGATAAATTCTACAAAGATTCAGATGCCTACTTCATTAATGAATATTTAATTATTCCATGATCAGGGGTATACAATGATTTTACCTCTCAAAAGAAAATTCAACTGATCATATTTGACATCTTCCACCGATAGGAGACTTGTCAAACCTCTTCATGTACTAGAGGCAACTTCCACACTTGGGAATAAGATGACAACGTATGTATCAAGTGACATGGAAGGTTGCCAGCTTTTAATTGGGCCCATAGCAGGTAGATACACTGCAATAGTTTCAAGTTGCTGTCAAACAACCCTACCAGATGATTCATCTGAAGCAGTAGAACCTATGGTTTTAGAAATAATGGTGTTGGAAAATGTTGCTTCATAGAATTTATGGCAATTCCCAATAGAAGAATCACAACTGGGGTAAACAGAGTTCTAGAAGCAAGATCAGGCTATCTTTAGCAGAAAAGAAATACCACTCATAAACTATTACAGACGATAGGGTCCTGGTGGACAGAGATCAAGTGAACATATAACAAAATATAACAATAGTCCTACAAAGTGATATGGTTGGGCAGGCTATTAGTAATATATCCTAAAATGGAAATGGGGTATAACGGAACATTTTGTTGTATAATAGGACCAGAGATAATGGGTAAAACTGCATAGAGACCCCTTTGTCATCTACTGTATCATCACTGAATCTGCTTCTTCACTTTATAATTTACAGAGGAGGAAAGGAACAAGGCTTTTTCACAGGGTTCATCTCTGAATATGGCTATAAGTCTAAAATGAAGTACTTCTCTATTACAATCCTACTCAGTGGTGTCCCTAAAAGACTAACATGTAGGGACAATTCTACTAAAGGGAAGTGCTTTGGACAATACATCTGGTCACAGTTTTATGCGCAGAGATGTACCTAAGGTAACACTATATATGGATTTATGGACAATAGAGAATGGCTTTATCTGTTGTTCAGAAAGTAGGAAGGGAAATTTTTTTGAAAGACCAGCAATAGAAGCAGTGTATAATGTGTATGAGTGGACACAAAGTAGGAAGATATTTGCAATATATAATTGCCTACCAGAGACAATAACCACCAAGAAAAAAAGCACTGAAACATCAAGTATACATAAAAATTCAACTATCAGATATTTGCCAAACACTGTTACCATCCACTTTAATGCTAATACAATGATTCATAAATGAAATAATCATGAGGCGAAGTATGGAGGATTTATTCATGGCTCAATGAAATGAGCGTCCACTTACCAAGGCATATGTATCTAGTGCCACTTTCTAAAGCTCATCCTGCCATTTGGATAGATCCACACTGAGTTCCCAACATGGAATCATCCCTCTATTAGACCAATAATACTTCAGCATGAAGACAGTTACATTTATCCATTCTCATCTTGGTTGGGGCAGTAATTCGTCAGCAATTACTCTTTTCAACCTACAGTGATTCAATCAGTTTCATTGTCTCAGGACTAAGAGAATGTTTGATTTTCTGACATTGTATCCTACCTAACATTGCATTAGAGGAAATAACGTACTTTAGAGAAGAGAAAGTGAATAGCAGGTATACAAATATGAGATTAGTTAGCCCTATAACATACCACACCACCTCCTGGTAGAGCAATGGAATGGCCATTTAAAAGTACCACTGAGGAGTCAGCCTGAAGATGTTACAAAGACAGGGCAGTATTTTCCAGGATGAGGTTATATCCTAAATCAACAACTGGGATTTTGTTTTGTTCTGTTTGTTTGCTTGTTTATTAATCCGAAGGGTAGAAGTAGAGAGGTCCTGCTTAGTCTCACACTCAATGGCTACTTGTAGAAGTTGGATTCATATTCCCAGAACTCTCTACTGTGGATGTGAATTTCCTGATTGACCAAAGGAAACATTACTCTCATAGACACAACACTATAGGGTCTAGCATTAAGAGAGCAAAGTACTCGGAATGATGACAAACTGCAAGAGAAATCTGACCCAATCATGAGAAGGAGATAGGGTTTCCTTATACAATGGTGACAGGGAGGAATTTCTGGCACTCAGATGATTAACTGAAAAATGTTTTTGGTACCTCTTTCCTAATTTTGATGGCACATTGATCATTTTTAAACAAAAGTTCATTACAGGGTGCGCCCTGGTGGCCGAGTAGTCTAGTATACCTGGGAGCAGTCCCACATACAACCCAAGGTGCAAGGTTCAAGACCCAAGGCCAGGGAGAATAAACAATGTGAATAATAAAGTAAAAATATAGTGCTTTTTCCTCCTCTCCCTTCCTATCTGCCTACTTCCCTTCATTCCTGCTTGTGTCTTTCCTTTAAACAAAAAATTCACTACAAAGTTAATATTATTTAACCATGTGGTTCCAATATTATGAATTTTACTCACTTGTTGAAAATTTTTACAAACCAAACTGTCCTTTGCTTGGGTACAGACTACAAATGATCCCATTTAATGTTCTCAGTCCTAATATGGCTGTCTCTAGTGTTAGTGCTTAGGGTGAAAACTTGGGAGTTCTGAGCTTCATCAGAGGAAGTCATCATTGTACTATGTAATTCTAGTAGGACAAATGTCTCTGAGTGAAAGCAAAGCATTAGATTCACCTCCCAAATAGCTCTAAGCAATAGTCTTCAGAGCAACCATTTGCCTCCAAATACAGCAAAGTTAGGTAATATATCATAGGAAGAAAGATCATGTTGATGAGAATACCAAAAGAATTTTCTGATATTTAATGTACTTTAGAAAAATATTAGCTCCTCCTCAGAGATGAGGAAAATCCTTCTACCTTCCCCTACCCAACCATTAGTCCGCTCATCCATCGGACTAAGCATTTGTATCCTTTGATACTATTTACTTGGGTACAGAAAAATCCACATTCTCAAGTCACCCTCATCTCTCCTCCATATAAAAAAGGTTGCATCATCTCTCCCGCTCTCCACTTTTTCCCTTATATTCTGAAACTCTTTCACTCTACTCACTGAAATTGGTAGTCAGAAAAATCAGTTTTCTTAGTCTCTCTTATTGCAGTTCCTCTTTTCCCTGAGGAATGTACTTCTTCTTACATGAGGTTTGTTTCTTTCTTATGACTTTGTAAGCTTTGATCTACAAATGATTTACATTTAACCATTTTCTCTCAGGGGTAATGATAAACTAACATCGCCACTATCTCTCTGAATTGTAATTGATGTTTTGTGTATATATCTCTTCCAGTAGGATGTAAATAATATTCCTAGAATTGAGCACCGTCTCCTGTACATCAAAAGATCTCATACATGTCTGTAAAAAGAAAACATTAAATTAATGAATAACTAGAGTAATATATTTCAAATCAGTAGTTTTGAGATGTGTATTGGAGATATGAAATGTTTATACCATTAAATCTAATCATTCCACATCAAAAATTTATCCTAATGAAACTCTAAGAAAATTTATTCAGAAATATTCAAGAAGATTTATGTAAACAGTCATTTATCTCAGAAGAGTATAATATGGAAAAAAGTCAAATTCACAACAGAAAGTAACTAGTTTGGTAGATTACTGTTAATTTAGACAATGAAACACTATGAAACAACTAAAGTTAAGTTGAGAAAATAAAATGTTCATCATGAACTCAATTAAAAAGTATATTACTAATAAATATTACTAAATAAATAAAAATATATTTGATTATCCACAAATAGTTCAAAGAAAATCTAAAAATCTCATGAAGTTTAACTCTAGTAATTATGATTATGAATGATTTTCCACATTAAAATATATTTCCAAAATTGCTACAATGGGAAAGTCTTTTTACTATTCTAAACTCAAGTTCCATACTAGTTAACTAAGAAAAATTCTCCCCATGGTATTTTTTCCACTACATGACACATACCTTCATATTTTCAATGTGGAAGTGATTAATACTTCCCATTCATAGCATTGTGACTGGCTGAGTAGCCATCAGAAGATGAGGCTAGAGTTAGGGCAAAGAGTTATTACTAAATAAGAATGCCAATATTACACATACGGTGCTATCACACTATGTTTCAATCATTTTAGTTAGGTAGCTTGAAATTATATTGTTATATTTTCTAAGTGAAAAATGAAAGTTTTGGGAACAAGTGAACAAAACCCATTTATAGAAATCTCATGATAGCTGAAGCAAAGATAGATGTCTCTTTCAAAAACCAGGCATTTTACATGGCAGAAAAGAGCTCTTATTCCTTATTCAGTTTTCTATAGAAGCTCTCATTCAATTGAGATTTGAGACTTTCAAGGTATAAAGTGAAGATGAATGATTACCTTTATTCAACATGGGAAAATTATATTCCTTTTTTCAATGTTTGGATTCAGGGTCTGACTTTATAGCAGCTATTTCTCATCATATCAGTCAAATATTTGAAAGTTTGCCATTACAACAGAAATCTCTGTACCACAAAAATATTTGCCAGCATGTGATCCTACATTTTTAATAATTTCTATAAGAAACCCCAATTACTATGCCAATAATATGTGAAATTCTTTAGAAAAGGCTATGATAGAGTTAGAAAGTCTATAATATCATTGTGTATGCATGCACAGTATGCAGTGTGTATACTATCTTTAAGGAAATACTGGTTATACATATTTTGATTATTCTCAATTACATGCAGCCATTGGCAGTAGCACCATCTGTGAAAATGAAATGCAAGAATATAAAATCATTTTTTCAACATACACTTGATGATTTATTGTTTGTACTCCATAATGATAGTTTTCAATAATATTTTCTCTGAGGTAATAAAATTGCCAAAAATCACTCACATCTTTTGAAGAGAATACATGTGCAGATAGATTCCATTCTATCATGTGGGAAACCATCCAAAGGATGATTTGGTTCTTGTACTTGCTTATGCCCTGGCTCCACAACCTCTTAATCTTGATTACTGTCATTTAAAGACCATTTTGGTTGTCCACCTAAGGGACAGTAATTCATCTTTCAGGTCTTCATACCTGTCCCTGTTTCTCAGATTTTGTCATCACATGGTGGCTATTTGGAATGGTGTTGTTTTAGAAGCCATTTTTTCTTCAAAAAGAAATGATTTCTGTTTTTAATCACTGAGGAAAGCACACATTAGAAGCTTGCACCTGGGTCCTGTTTTGGAGTCTGTGACGGACATTTCCTCTGAGAGATTTTATGCAACACCTAAAAGCCTTAGTCTTTTCCTTTTGCATGGTAAAGCAGCCTTGGTGTCAGTTAAAAGTTTAATGGATATTATCCTTGCATTAATACTGGCTAGTTTCCTTCTCCATGCTCAAATCAATATAGGAATTCTTGTTTTTAATATTGTATTCACTATTAATAATTCTCAAGTATATATTTTTGCTGATTTAAAAGAGCAAATAAGCATCATGGATATGAGAAACAGACACATAAAATGCAGATCTCGAACACTGAAGCTTTTTGAGCAGTCCGTTTCTTTTCCTTGCTCACTGTTGAAAACACTCATACTTCTGCCACAGATAAGAATTACAGCTTGTGCCCATTGCAGATTTGCCGTTTATACTCTTTCTTTAAACCAGCTGGCAAGTACTAGTAATTTAAGAAAATTCAAAATTCACTGTGATAATGATGCGTGATGCTATTTTCATCAACCAATTTCTATTTTGATGGGGCACACACTCCAAAGAGTTTTAAGTGCAGGTGTGAATGAAAAGCAAAACAGAATAAGAAAGAGTCTCTATCCACATGGAAATCCTCACCTACTAAAGTTGACAGTCATGATGAGTAGAAAGAACATTGGTCTGGAAACATGGAGAGTGATCACAAGATCCAGTGCTTAAGAGGGACTTTGGACACCTCACAATCTCCAGGATTAATCCCACCCATCTCCTGAGATACTATATGGATCAAATCACTATGTCAGATTACAGACTGTTTTAACTGCCAAATGGAAGAAGGTATTGGCAAGAGAAAGAGACATGATTTAAGTGGTGGCTTAAAGAATTAAAATAATCATTACTAAGATTTATTGCATGGTTAATATAAATACAATTTCTGCTAAATGCTTTCCTTGTGTCTCCTTACTTCACCATCAGAGCAACTTGTTGGGATAGCTATTATAATCACTGTATTTTACAGATGGAAATATAAGGCTAAGAGAGATGAAGTACATTGCCCAGGATCACTAATTGTTTTAGCTGGGACTTTAATTGAAGTCTCACTGACACCAGAGCCTGTGCACAAGTATAAGGTTAGTGGTCTTTCTAGCTTTGAAATCTCTTTTTCCTTTGCCCTTGCACCCTCTCTCCAATCTATCTTCCATCCCCACCCCCTTTTTAAAAAAATTCTTACTTTTGCCTGTATATACTTTTCTGATAATATAAACCTGTATTGAGGAACACTTAAATATATAAATATGATACAGTCACTAAGAAAATAACACCTAAAAACTCTAATACTACTTACATACTAAATTTACATAATACTTAGAAAATACCTCTTTTCCCTTCCTATGACTGTTTATTCAATTTGTGATTTCCATACACTTTTAATATATTTATTTAATATGGATACATTGTTAATTAATATACAGCATATTGTATTGTTTTCACATTTTGTTAAATATATTCCTAAGTATCTTTTACTTCTTTGGTATTTTAAATATTTTTTAAATTGTATTTTCTAAAGGTTTATTATTTGGTGTGCATTTGTGTATGCCTGTGTGTATGTGTGGTGATCTTAAGTAGGAAAATAAATTTTTTGTTTTAATCAAATGTAATAATTGTACTGGAGATTCTCTGGGGATTGCTACATAATGCAGATAATGCAGAGCAAGTTTGTTTGATTCTATTACTGAACATTTTTTTTTCTTGTCTAATATGCTGACTTGGATAAGTCTGATTGGTGGGCATAAACATGATAATATCTTTGATATTTTTCACATGTTAAGGACAGTATTACATCATCACTTTTGCTTTATATGATAAAATATCAATTGCTTGTAATTTTATGTTGGATCATTGTAGTACTACTAAGTAAATCATTAGATAATAATCTATGCATTATTACCATTTTTTAAGAATCTGTAGAATCGCTATCATTAACATTTTATAAAAGATGCCTGCATTTACTACCTTAAACACAATTTAGCTAAATGTCTAAAGATATAAAAATGTTCAGTTTTCTTCATGGCAGCACACAGGCTTCAATTCCAAATTTACCCTCCCACTCAAATAATTTAGTTCTCTGGTTATCATTCCCCCAAATGCATATAACTAATATGATTTGTATGAAATATTTGAAAATATTCACAACTTTTTTTTGTTGTTCATGAGTTCTTGTTCTCAGAGTTAACTTTTTTATTATTATTTTAACTGAAGTACAATCTTTAAAATTCCTAGCAAGATTCCAGTGGAAATAAACTTTCTTCACATTTTTATGAAAATATATTCATTTCATCCTTGTTATTAAAATTAATGTGATAAGATTAAGATTGAAAAGTTTTTATTCTCAGTACTTTGATTATATTATTCTACTTTCTGTGACTTATATTTTACTACCAAAATAGTCAATGTCATTCTAACTTGTTTCTTTGTAGATACAATCTTTTCTCTCTTCTCAAAACAAATAAATTAATATGTTCATGTAATAGCTCTTAAAGGCTTTGGAATACCCAAAATAAAGTTCTTCTTTAAAGTATACTATGTAATGTTATTGTAGGTTTATTATGTTTACTGAAATGGGTGTTCTGTCTTCTATCAATTCTGAATAATATTCAACTATTGACTCTTACCATTTCTCCTTTTTCTCTTTTGTAATTCTAAGATGGCACAGGATTGACCTTTCTGTTCTGTCTACCATGTTTCTTAATCTTTCTTCTATATTTACCCACTTTGTATTTCTTCTGTTTCTGGCTCATTTAGTCCTATTAATATCCAGTTCACCAATCTTCTTTTTATATGTATCTAATTTGCTATTTATTAATTACTCTGAGTTAATTCTTTTGATTATTTAATTTTTATTTCTAAAAATATGCTTAGTTCTCTTAAATGAATCCCAGGTAAGGTTGAATATTCTCTTCTTCCTTGATTTTAAATTCACTTTTATCTAAGTATTTTAATCATAGTCAGTTTATATTTTAAATAGGATCATTCCCAATATGGTTTTCTGTTTCTGCTGTTTATTATTTGTTAATTCTTCTTTATAGTAGATTATTTTCTTATAGATTTTGTTACTTGAAATTCAAAATTCATATTTGTATGAACTTAACCAATGAGAATCAAAACAGGCCTGAGTTGAGTGCAAATTTTTTCAAAGGAAACATGAGTTAGGTTTTAGCTGGGCTTAACAGTGACTTACCAGAGCAGAACTACTTTGACTTTATTTCTCAGATTGTAATTTTCTTGGGTATAAAGACAGACAAAGTTTTGTCCTAGTTACATGAGAGCAAGTCTGTAGTTATGTTTTCTCCACTTGGGAGGTGAGAACTGTAGACAAATGCCATGGTAATTTCCCTTTTCTATTTGGTAGATATTTTGCCCAGCTTCACTAATTTGTATCCTTTCAATTAAATCACATAAAATAAGGGTCCCTTTATCGTCACCTGCTTGATCCCAAGATGTTTTCTCATTTGTTCTTCAAAGACTAAACTCTATAGCAGGAACCCAAAGCTTTAAGTTCCTTTGTAGTCAGGCAGTTCTTTTTTAATCTTTGACCTTTTACTTCCTTTAAGGCACTGGTGTGTATTTTTTAAATTTTTTGTTGTATTTTTTTCAGTATGTTGGGTATTTTTCAATGGGAAGATTTTTAAGCAGATTTGTTGGAAGTATAAATCTGAAACCCTGTCCATTATGACACGAAAATAAAGATACCATGGAAATCTATTCTTTCCCAATGTACAATGTAGATAATAAGAGTGCTTGACTCATGTACTCTACTCTTCTTTTTCCTCTCTTGGCATTAAGGATAAGAAAAAAAATAATTATACAATACAATTATTTTATTACTTTTACATAATTCATTTAGGTTAATAAAATTAGAATAATCAAAATTTTAACATTTCATTTTTAAAATAAGTAAAGAAAACTAATATAAATTAATAAAGAATTGTACTTGTGTCTTAGATTCAAAAAAATCTAGTGTTTCCAAAAGAAAGTCAGTACAGCAACTCCATAGGGATTCTCCCCCAAATGCAAAATTAATAAACATTGAAAAACAACAACAGCATCTTGTTATTTTCAACTAAGATAGCTCAGTATTTTGCTAGGATAAAAAAAAAAGATGACAGGTATATTTCACTTGTTTACAGGAACAAAGAAGACAAATCAGTTTTCTTCATGAGAATTTCTATATAAAGAAGTTTGTTATCTTCAATCAAAGTGACAGATTAAAACTCTTGTCAGCTAGTGACTGACAACACAAATCTCAGAAATATCACAAAGATTTGCTCCTCTAAATGATTTCTGATAGACATCTCAATGTGTAATCATTTTTCCTCAGCAGATATAAAATCTGATTTCTTTACATAGTAAAACAAGGCAGAAATCATCCAAAATGTCTTGATATTCTTCTGTTTACATTAATGACAAAATTTTAGAATATTTTTTCTTGTTTATAGTAAAAAGCATATACAAATAAAATCAAGGACAATGTTTTCTGTTTTTCCAGTGTAAAGACAAGTAAACTCTGCATCACCTTGACCCGTGTTACAGAGATCAAGAAGACCTTGTTGAAAAGGAAAAGTTTTAGATTTAGACATTCATAACTTGTTACTACTATTCACTACCTGGGTGACCTGGGGAAGCAATACACCTGTTCCAACCTCAGGTTCATCAACTATAAAGTTATTTAAAAAATTAAAATACCCAATTGACAGAATTATGATGAGTTAAATAATATAAAGCACATGGGAGGTAGCTTCTCATTAATCATCTTTCTTTATAAAGCTTCTTTGTGGAGGAAAATTATAAACTATGAACTTATATACATGGCCTCTGTGTGTATCTTTGTGTATAGATTTATAGGTACAGATATATGTTTGTATATATGTTTTACAAAAAAATACTGAGTGACTCATAAAATAATGAGTGGGGAAAAAAATGGAATAGTTTGTTAATCCCTAAATAAGTAATTCCTTGGGAAAGGAATTCTCACTTTTGAGAGAGGATGGACACCAGGTTTGGAGATAAAAGTTGTGACAAAAATTAGAAAAGTTCTGATGATAATTGTTGGGGGGTAGTTATTTTCAGCATTTAGCTTCCAAAATCAACATGGGACCAGATGGACATGGAGGATGGGGAGTTGTCGGCAGGATGGAAAAGTGCAGGGAATTTCTTTTAGCACCAGAGGCCTAAAATGAGAAATCTCACTTCCTATCTCACCTGCAACCACCTGTAGTAATGGCCTGGTCTTTGCTGTTAAAAACACTTTCTCCTTATCAATAGCCACACCTCAGGCTAAAGGAAGAATATACATTTAGGAATCTCATAGCAATCAGGGCAGCCCTCCCTGCCAAGGAGACTCTATCTTCTGCTTTTACTTCCTTTCTTTCTCTTCCATTTTCTCTAATAAACTTATACAACTGTGCTCCCAACTCTCAAGAATTCTTTCTTGAACCGTTCACTGGACCCCAGAGGCCCCACATCAACAATCATCTTAGGATATAATCTGGACTCTTAAAAGAATATGGGAAAGAAGGGAGAAAGGAAACACAGGCATTATTATCTGCAACATAATGAAGCTTACATAAACATATTTGAGGTGGCATTTGTGGTTGAGGATTATTGAAAGATATTTCAACTGTCATGAGTACCCCCAATCCAAGTATCTGTTAACAATTGATGATTGTGATAGATATTTAACTGGAAACTATAAAAGAGTGAAAAGATGTATATAAAATGCCTATATAACAAGCACCATATACTCTTTACTACAATATAATGGTCTAAGCATAATTACATAGGGTAATCTACAAAGTATAACAGTGGTACTTTGATATAAGTATCCTATTTTACCTTCTCTATGAATATATGAAAATATTTTTGATGTCACAAATTCAAATGTACACAGGTGCCATAAGTCTATAATATATATATAACTGGGAGTATTAGTTCTACATAAAAGTTCTCATATTCAAATTTTTAAACCTCTGAGGCAGATAACTGTAAACAATAAGGATAGCTTTTAAGAAAAGGAAAGATCTGGCATATTTATAGAAAAGTTTTGTCCTCCTAAGAGAGAACAGTCTCTAGTCAAATCAAGCAGCAGATATCTCCAGGTTCCCCCTTGCTTGAATCTAGAATCTTACATAGAAGCTAAAAAGAGAGATCAGAAAAAGATTACTTAATTTGTCAATAAAGTATATGAGTTGGTAAGACAATTAAGAAATACTGTTGTGGGACAGAGAATTTTAAAACCTAACATTCTGATTCAGATCAGTTTGTCCACAAGATATGTATTTGGAGTTATCTCACTCACTTTTCAAAAAGTTTCTTTTTCTAATGTGATAAGAAGAGATACATACATACACACACACACACACACACACACACACACACACACACACAAAACCTAAAGGAATTTTCTTAAAAACTGATACCAAATTACATGTAGCTAGTAATACCAAGCAGTTGGAAGAAATAGTAACTAGGGGAAGAAAGAATTTAGGATATTTTGTCTACATGATAAGAATAGTTTTTCATGTTAAATTAACATAGAATAAGTAAGAACCAGGACAAACATTTCAAATACAATCTCCATAATTTTTTCAGTGTTTCCTGTTTTTAGTATTATTTGGAGACTAGAAGGTAAAACTGTCTCAAGCTGACAAAAACAGCAAAAAACACCTTAAAAATCAGTATTTTCTCAAAGAGGGTGTAATTCAAATGTATATTTCTTCACATTAGCTTATAATCATAATAGACTCATACAAACAATGGAAATGGAAAATGAAAATCTACATTTAGATGGAATAGTCCCCAAAGTCACAAATACAGAAAACACAGCTTTGTCTTTTTTTCTTTGGCACTGAAGCTATTTCAACTTCACAGTTTACTACAATGGTGCCAATTGCTCTAGGGCTTTTTACGTTAGGGCTTGCCATGTTGAAACAATATGCCATTAGTTTTTAAGGGTTTTGTTTTAGATTACATTTGCTTTAGAGACAGACCAAATAGCAATACGGTTATTCATTCGTTCATTTATATTTTCTTTAAGTCATTTTTGAAACTTCTTAGTGCTCTAAGTGTAAGGCACAGTCCTGATACCAACATGAAGAAGACAACATACCTGTCTCACGGAGTTGAAAATCTCGCATTTCTCTTCAGGTCATGCGTTGAAAACAGAGGTTTTTTTTCTGTTGTTTTGTTTTGCTTTTCTTCTTTCTTCTTTTCATCATCTTTTTTTTTTTCTCTTTTTCTTATTCATCCATGCTTTTTTTTTTCCCCCAACAAATTTTTCAGAACTCACAAGAGTGTCAGACTCTACCCTGGGCCTGGGGTCACCTGAAGCACAAATTAAGTTCCAGCTTTGCTGGAACTTTTAATTCAGGGGAACACTGAAGGATACAAGCGATCAAATGGTTATTGCATAATTTTATGTAAGTATCCCTACTTTTCAAAGTTCAAGTACACAACTTTAATTTTATGAAAGACTTAGGTTCATCTCTGTTTTTCCTAAATGAAAAACACAATTTACAGAGGATTTTCGCTTACAAGAGGCAAAATGAGAAAATGGCGTTCTGCTTTGTTTGCGGAAGTCATTAGAGAAGTAGGCAGCACCTGAGCAGTGAGTGGGTCCCCCCCCACGCTCCTGCCCTGGAACTACACAGTGTATTTATCATGCCATTCATGCTTTTACTACATTATGCTTACTTTAGGGTTATGTGTTTTGGGGTATGATTTGTTCGGGGCTTGGGGGAAACCAGCGAACACGAAAAAAGTTTTTTTCATGTAAATTGATGTTAATTGCTTCTTGGTGCCATTTCAGTTTAGAAAGTTTCATAGGAACGTTCTACTTTCTATGATGAGGCGACCTGTATAGTGATAAAGAAGCAAGCAGGAAGCTGTATTAGAGAATTACAGGATTGAATTTCAGATATTCAGTATTTTCTGATTTGAATAGTTTGGTGAAGATCTGTCTGATGAGCTACTTAGGCTGAGATTTAAAGAAAGAGACAGCAGACTTTGGAAAAGACTGTGGAAGAAGTAGTCGTTTTTCAGGCAGAATTAAAAATAGCTGCAAAGGTGGAAACAATTTGACATAATTTAGAATGTAAAAGGGGAAATGAAGCATAGTGACCCTACTGGCAGTTTCAGGAAACAAAGACCAGGTCATACAGAGATCGGGCTACTCCAAAAACTTTAGATTTCTCTCTAATTAATGTGAAGCCATTAACAGGAAAGACTCAAGTATGACAGCAATCAAAATCATAATTATAAGAACACCAGTTTATAATAATATCAATTCCTGCATGGTGGCAAGTCAAAAGGATATACTGCTGATAATATATTGCCACAACACTGAGTCAAAAGTTCACTTTTGAGAAAGGGGGAAAAAAAACTTACACTTTTTTCTTTTCTTTTTTTTGATTTAAAACATTGCTTGATTTGAGTTCCTTCTAAATAGGCAAAGGTCACTGTTTTTCAGTGTTTTAAGACGACAACACTTGTAAGTGTGATAGTCTTGTGACTGACTACAAGGATGCTGGAAAAACCATGGCAACATTGATTGGATCAGGAATTATACTTAAATTTTTATACATGCACACAGACACATATCATTCACATCAGTTCTAAGCAGGTTGAAGAAAACTGCCGACTAGCTGATTAAAGTTACGTATTTACTTAGAAAATAACATTATTTGGAAGCCAAATATATATATACACACATGTATGTATATATATATATATATGAAATATGCTATATTCCTTTCTGCAGAAACATAGTACATTTGATCCATTGTTCCTTTGCATGAAACTAGTGTGGATACAGTCCTGTTAATTTTGTCAGATATCAAGAGACATATGTTAGAAGAGAGGACTATAGACATGTAAACTAAGCAAATGGGTCTTGTGAGTTTAAAAAAAAGATGGAATGTAGTTTGGAGGGTACAAATGATAACCTAAATTCCTTTAGAAATTCTAGTCACAGTTTCATCAGAACTATAGAAGGAGCTTGCAGTTTTTATTTTTCTGCTAATATCTATGGGATTACTCTTCGCTATTTCCAAATATATCAAAACATAACCTGTTCAAGTAAGAATTCAAATGTTGAAAGAACTCTTATTGGACTTGGTGTTTAAATGCCAATGAAAGCAGTGGGTTTTATTTTTTTTAACATTATGCCTTTCTCAAATTATCAGAATGATATAAAGCCAATATAATTATTTCAGACCTGTAGCACATGGTGTCATGTTCCATTTTAACTTTCTCAGAATATTGTAGAAAGATTATAACAGGAAAGAGATCTTTGGAAGAAGAGATCTCTCTGCTGCAGCAGTTCTCTGAAACTGTGTTTTCCCTGTACAGTAAAAGTCCAAGTATCACAATGAGACAGGACCTCCCATTAAATTCTTTAGTAACCATATGTATTATACTGACCAGTAAACTAACCTGAGGAAAATGGACCACGAACTAAAATAGAAACATCTAAGAAATCACCTATACTTTAAAAAATAATAAAAATATAATTAGAAGTAGAATTGAAGTAGAGTAACTTATTTCTCTGTTTACATTTAGAAAAATAAATCTTGACTGTAGTCTTGATTGTATATTAATATAGGCTGGTTAATAGATTTGTTTTGTGATGTTAGATAAGTGAACAGAGTCACAAGCGCTGGCTGATAATTGACTATATTACAGTTAAAAATTACTCTCACCTTTACAGAAACATTATCAGTATAGTGTCATGAAAAAGTGTTAGAATCAGAAATTTAGATTCTTACCTACATCTTTCACTATTTGATGTGTAATATGAGGAAATTGCATAAAATATTTGCATCAGTTTTAAATTTTTATTGCAGTGAACAAGAATCCAACTTATCTGTTCAAGAAATATAATTTTATCTATTTGTTTAAATCAGTTTACCATTTCACTGGATTCATGGAAATTTAACGTCAGTATATATATATATATATATATATATATATATATATATATCTGCTATCCTATATAGTCAGAAAATGAGGTGTTTTAATTAAATATATAAATTTATTAATGCAGAGTTCACATGGCTTTTATAAGACCTTAATTTTCAAAAAGTAGATATGATAGAGACATGATAAATGTTGGTTATGTAAAGTTTGTAATCTACACAATTTCATAAGTTCACAATATTTATTATTCAGAAGACAATGTAGAATCATGAATTGCTTTTAATAATTATAATTGTTCAAAAGCATGTGGAAGTATTAGTTAAAATGAAGTTAGAGTAGAATAACACAATTTTTATTATGTAACAATTAACAAAATATGTATGCTCCAAAAAACATAATTCTGAGATGTAAGCAATTTGGTTGAATCAGAACTCTATAATTTAATGTGCATTTCTTGACATTTAACATAAATAAAACAAGTCTGTCAACCTAAAATCTTTTGAGTAATGGGGATGCAAATTTGGAAGATATTACTGAAGATACAGCAAATGTGAACAAAAATGAACTTATTTACTCTAAAGAGAGACAAATTATACCCATATCCAAAGAATTGACTTAATAATAACATGGAAGTTTAATCTGTAAATCCTGTAGATTGGTTGAGTTAGAATTCACAGACCATAAACAAACATTCAAAATGTTTAATTTATTGCTATTGATTAATGTAAAATCTAGAAATGTATGACAGTTGGTTTACTGGTTGATTATTCCATGAAAAAGCAAGTGTTTTTTGTTGTACTCAATCAATTGGCAAATTTTAATTTAATCACTACATGTGTTAAGTACAGTGGTAAGCATCTGAGACACAAACGTGCAGGACAAAATTATTAGATTTGATTCAAGACTGATTCAAGAAACAAATAAATAGTAGCTTATAACAGTGGTTAGTAAAGTATTTGTTCAACAGGTATCTCTTTACTCATTTTATTTCAGGCACTGGGCTAGAATGCTGGATTAAGCTATCTCCCTCACTTTTAAGTTAGAGCCACCAAAAGAGGTAAATTAAAAAGTAATTACAATATTTTCTAAAATAAGGCTCAAAGTTCCACAGAAGTTTGCTTGGAAGCATAAATACAAATGGATTTTTCATGCAAAGTAATTTTTAAAACAACACCATGGTTTAGTGTCTACAGTAGAAACTATGAGTCTCTACCATAATATAATGTAAGTTCCATTTAAATAGGGATTATTACCTGTATAGTGTTATATCTCCATTCCTAGAACAGTTTCAGTACTTAATAGGTACTAAAAAAAAGTTACTGAATGAGTAATACTATCTAACTGAAGAAAAGACCAGTAAATTCTTGATCAAATTTTGCCTCTGCAATTATGGTCATATAGTCAAAGTCTTCTTTAATCCTGACGCACAATTATCTACCCACGTTTTTTTAAAAAATTTCCACCAAAAGTATATTTAGTCATGAAAACCAAGGCAAGTTCATAAAATGACACTAAGATGGCAGTGAGTGATAACTTTGGAACTTCTATCCTGGAAATGATGATAAATACAAGAAATACAAAAGTTCTGCCTGGAATCAAGAGCAAATACCTCCTGAAACTCCCCTAGTGAATCTTCCTTTCTATTTCCTTTCCTCATTAAAACTGCATGTTCTGAATTTTTAATTTATTGAATGATTTGGAAATAAAGACACATTTTTAAGTTAATGTTTAGTGTGAACCATTCCAAATAAGTACCATAAATGCTATGGGGCAAATAAAAATAAAATAAAAACTCAATGAAGTCATTCTGACTTATTGGTTTGGGTCTTGGCAGTAAAAAATAGGTTTATCTTATGTATTTTTGAGGTTTTTTTTATCCTTGGCATTATATGGATAGTAATTTCCTCCAAGGAAAGGATAAAGTGAATCCTCATGCATCTGTACTACCATAGTTCAATACTTTGCACATAATATGTGTTCAAGAAACACTGTGGTCCCTCCTATTTATTTGAAAAAATTAAAAAAAAAAAAAGAAGAAAAATCCCTCAGATTCTGTCAGTTATACCCTTCATAGTAATCCAGTTCTAGTTCTTCATTGTCCCATATTCTAAGATAGACAACAAAGACAGTTCATCTTTTTTGATCATTTAACAATCACTGGGTGCCTAGTAGGTGACAAGCATCATACCACATGCAGGGACACAGTGATGAGCAAATCAGATTGAATGGGTCCTTAATAATACCAAGTTCACAGTCTATTTGCAGAAACAGGCATGGACTCCAAAATGACACTGATATATAACTATTAAATGTAAAGCAATAAATCGAGTGACTTTAATGTAAATAACATGTTCCTCAGATTAAAAAAGATGGAATTAATGCCAGAGAGACACTATTATGGAGTTCCAAAGTGATGACATTTTGGAGGAACTATGTTTAGTAATTACAGCTTATTAGTATGAATATGATGAAAACTAGAGATTGAGTTGCAGAAATGTGTAAGCCTGAACATGTACCTCTGATTTATCTGGACTTTATTCTGTAGATGATTAGCACAACCACTATCATAAGTCTTCTCTTTAATAAAGTAGTTATTTGAATTTGCTGTTTAACTTGTAAACAATGTGCTTATGAATTCCTATATTTAAAATATTTAACTCAGCATATCATAGTAATAATAATAACTGTGTACCACTTCTAGAAAATGTTATTACACTTAGATTTTGTTCTTATTCAATTGTATAGTTTTTTTTTCCTTGCTTACAGGTAATATTTCAGTCATACACACAGACACACATATACACCAACCTGGGAGTTGACCACTTTTTTTTAGAATTCAATTGTACGAACTGGATAAAACATTAGGGGAAAAGAAACTTTTCCCCTTTATCCCCAAAGAATTTTAAACTAAAGAGAAAATTAAAAATTCAGCAGCATGAGAAATAAAAATTAGAGATGGAGATCGAAGCTGGAGAATGAAAAGTGAAATTTTTAATTTTGCAGAGAAATATAAGATGTCACATTTTAAGAAAAACATTCATTTGTCAATAGAAATAGAAATAAAGTATATTTACAAGAGAATTTATTGTAACACTTTTACTTTTTCTTCAAAATGAATAATTTTAATTAATTTAATTTAGTCAGTATTTGAAGACATCTTAGTCCTTGAGCTCATAAAAGTTCTATTAGTTTTTTCTTAGTATTTAAAGAAAATATATAGAGAAAAGTAGATCACCTTGTTTTGTTTCATTTTTTTCTTTTTCTTTTTTTTTCTTACTCTAATCTAAGCAATACATATTATAAGAGTGCAGTCTAAATTTTTTAATGAAAATGAGTGAGCACTTAAGTGAACAGCAAATTGTGGTATTTGGGGAAGTGGAGCTGGTGGAGAGAGAGAGAGAGACTTTTCATTGTTCTAAAATGAAACAGGCAATCTGGACTGAACAGATCATATTTCCTCCAATATTTTCGTGTTATCTCAAAGGAAATTGTTAGAATACAGATTATTGTTTATACACAGAGCTAGAAGGACCAAAAAGTTTACTTCACTGACAGTCTTAATATTTTATATCCTTCTCAGATTTCCCCAGAATTCTTTGCACTTAGCTTGGAGCCTCATGACTAAATCTAGTCAATAAAAAAAGTGATAAATCACTTTTCAACTGAGTTTTTAAGGGTGGTATACCACCTTCTTATCTTCTTCTCCTCCAATAGCAATCTACCAAATTGTGACTCCTCTAGTCATATGGGTACCCATATGATTTGTAGCATGTCTTTTCTGCCAATTTGCATTTGAAAAGAAATGTAAGAAAAAAGCTTGCTTTATTGAACCACAGTGATTCTGGGGTTTATCTGCCTTGGCAGTTAACGTTATTTAATACAACACATAGAGCATGAATTGTGCTTCTGGTGTAACAAAACCTGAATTGTTTTACATTGTACTTAATAGCTGAAAAGATGGAGCTATATAGACTACATCTTTGTTAACACTGAAAGAGTAAAAGAGAGATATATTCTACTGATTTTATCGTTCTAGGGAACGAATGAATATTATTTGATATTGACTGTGTTTGACAATATATTATGAGTATGATTATGACAGGAAGAGTTAGCCAGTTTTCAAGCTGAAACTTGAACCTTGCATGATTGGAAAATCCCAGCACTTTCAGATCTGATCATAAAAGAAAGAATTAAAATTGGCTTTGAAAGACAAAAGACAATACACCTTTTCTACAGGGTGAAATGTAATAGGGAAAAGATCAGATTACTAGTGTGGCTAACACCTATGTCCCAGAAAACCACTGTTAAATAAAAATTACTTACCAAGACAAAGAAAAGGAGAAATATAAACAATAGAAGCCCACTCAGAGGTGATCTAAATATCATTGTTATCTCTTTTAAGGCCTAACGATGATTATAATTGAAATGCTGAAGAAAATAAATAGACAAATGAAAATATAGAAAATGTAGCTAGCAAATTGAAATCTAAAATCAAAGAAACAAACAAAAACCCTAGAAATTGAAGAAGGGGATTAACACAAATTTAAAATTTAAATCTTATTAGATGAGTTTAATAAATTAGGCACATCAGCAGAAAACAGGATCAAGATTTCAGACATCAAAAGAAAGTGGATTTCTCTCTCTAGATTTTCTTTGCTGCTAACTAGGGTCAATTTGGTATGCTTCACTGCAAAGATGATAGTTTTTAAAAACTTGAAAAAATACTATTATAATAAAGATAAAATAATGTATGCGATATTTTATTTCAGTGTCATTTTTAATAACTAAATCAATCCAATATATTAAGAAACATTTTTTTATTATGTCTAAGACTGCATATAAAGCTCATAATAGCTGCTTTCCATGGATTTGGTGTTCTCAGGTCCTGTTTAAGAGGATTACATGTTAGCAATAAAAGGATTTATAGTAATTCTTAGTGATGTATTATTTATTTGTGAATTCTTAACCATTTTCTGAATTCATTGAGCTCTTCCTCTCCCTTAAAAGATAGTATCTAACTATTTGATGCATACAAATAATATATGCAAATATATATATATAACTACTAAAGTATAATAATAAAGTGAACACACATGAACCTCCATACAAATTAAAGATTAGACTATTCTCTCACCTTTTTAGAGATTTTTTGTTTCTCCTAATGCTATCCTCTTACAATTAACAATTATCCTCAAAACTAATTATCATTAATTTTGAAATTGTCGTTCTCTTTTGTAAGACACTTTTACCATAGATGTGCATATTGCTGTAATATGTATTCAATTTGGTTATTTTAGTCTATAAGATGATATATTGCATGTAGCTCTCAAAAATAGTTTTTTTGCAAACAATACTGTGCTTTTAAGATTCATTTGTATCATTGCACTGTTTTCTACTGCTTCATCTATCTATCTATCTATACTTAGGTTTATTCATTTTTGAAATTAAAAATAATGATGCTAAAAAAATTCCTGGACAGGATTTTCTCAAGCAAGAGTGAAGTAGGTCAAGGCACTATTTACAATAATCACAACTACATCAGTAAAAATAGATGCCTAGAAATAAATTTAACAAACATTTTGTAAGACCTTCTTGTCAACAAATTTAAAAACCTTACTGAGACAAAAAGAAGATAAATATACATGCGTAGCATGAAATAAAATTTCAGTTTTCTTTAATCTATCAATCAATTGTATTTTCAATAAAATCTTGTATAATTTCAAAGAAACTTTACCAATAAAAGCAACATGAATGTACAAAAACTAAGAATAGCTAAAATATCCTGGAGAAGAAGACATATAAGTATTGAATTCTTTTCTTATTCAGATATAGTAAAATTCAAAATCATCAGAGTTTTCATTATATAAATAAATATTAAGCAAAAATATCCTTCTGGGAAAAAACTGAATAATAAATACATGGAGACATACTATTCTCTTTGTGTATTAAAATCATAACAATATAACTGCTATAACAATACTGACAACATATAAATTAACTTTCCCTCATTGGGATTTTTAAAAATTACAGAATTAAATTATTGAATTTACTACTGTGTGAAATTTAATGATTGTTATTAGGAGTATTTGTTTAATTTATAATAATTATTGACCGTATTCTGCTAGTGTCTCCATAGATTTGTCAGAACTTGTTCTCTGAGATGACTGTCAGCTTCAACCTGTGTGGTCTGAGAGATCTGAATGTCTTTGATCACATTCCTACAGAATGTGGGAATAAGAACAAAGTCAAAAGTTTTTATAGAATGATGCCAGGTCCAACGGGAGTTCTATCACTTTACCTGACTCAATGCTTTGATCTTTCCCACCATAATCAGATCAGATTTGTAATAAAATATTTTTATTTCTCTTCTAGTCAGGAACAAATTTAATTGTTTTCTTAATAAAATCAATGAGACACCCCAATTTGTAGTAAAACTTTCATTCAAATATATAAATGCACATACAAATTACATGTTAGTTTACAGGAGTTACATTTTAAAGCCAATCTTCCACTTACTGCATTTATATTTAGAATTTCTGGTACTAATATTTACTTTTATTCTCCAAAAAATGTTACATTTTTATTTTGATTTATTTATCTAGAAATTTACTACCTTTTCTTCATATGCTATTAGCTAGTGTCTAGCATATACATGAATCACAGCTTTCTCAATCTCATATTTCAACAAATTGTTCACATCACTTTATTTCCTTACAGATTGCTATCTCTTGGAGAACATAACAACATGCTATTTAAGTGTGTGCACCACTCAGGGGTAAGTAGAGAAGTTTCTTCACAAAGACACTCAGATCTTGGAGCTGTTGCTTCCACTGTCAAATCAACCACAATATGTTTCCTTTGACAGTTTTTTTTACTGCTTTCCCTAAGTTGTATTAAAGATCTTTTGAGTGTTGTTTTTTAGACAATCATTACTTTATCTTTTGTTCACACAAATTTATGATGTTCATTGATCCATGCTATATTTATTTAATGTTTTTCCTATGTTGAACATGGTGCCTGGTACTAAGGATATAAACATAAAGAAGACAGAGTCTTCCCTTTAAAAATTCAAAAAGGCCAGTCAGGTAGAATACAGAGACTAATAATTATAATGCATATGCAACAAGCACTGTAAGATAGGAACAGAGTGATCTAAAAATAAATGTTTTAGTGACTGGTTCTGGCTATCTGGAAATTAATCAAATAAAAGAGATGCCTGATCTTAACAAATTTCAATGTTTTCTAGGTAAAAAAGTAAGGAAGCAAATTTTAGGAAGAATATGTGCAAAATATGTTATCAAGAAAGATTGGGCAGATGAAATGAAAAAGGACCTGTTCTATGTGTTCGGAGCACACGGTACCTGATGTGGAGAGGAGGGAGGCTGGAAAACAGCCACATGAAAAGAAGACCTTACAGGCACTGTTAAGAAATGTACCTTATTTTGGCAACATGAATGTAGTTTTAGTAAGGCAAGGACATAATCAGATTTAGCTTTAGGAACATCATCCTCATTGCAAGATGAGGCTGAGTTTGGAGCTGAGAAAAGCTTACAGATTTAGAGAAAAGATGAGATAAATGTTCAAATGGTGGAGGCATTGTACGGTACATATTTTAATTTGGTTGATTGTGAAACAGATGCAACCAAGCACATTGGGAAGAGGATACAGCATGATGGAGGAGTTAAGTGTGATTCCGTTCTGTTTTCTTTTCTTTTTCTTTTTTTTTTAAAGAAAAGGTGAGGTAGGAATGAAGGCAAGGTAGGCAAGCAGGTAGGAAGTGAAAGAAAGAAGAAAGATTTTTATTTATTTTTATTTTAGTTGTAATCTTTGTTGTTCCCCCAAGCCCAGGAATGTGAGCCTGGGTCCTTGGGTTGTAGGGGAACAGCATTAGGCCAGAGGTGGTGGACCTAACGACTACTGCATGAGGACACACCTCTGTTTCTTGTATGACACACTGAAAGTGAAAAATATGTCCCTAGGTTTAAATAATATTTGGAGGGCCTATAGAATATACAGGCAAACACTAATAGATAAACTAGTAGATAAATATATATATGAAATTTAAGAGTAAAGTGAGGCTGGCTGATGCTGTCCACCTTTAATTAAAACCATGAAATGGATTTCATCCAAGGTTTACATGAAAGGTAAAAAGGAAAGAGAAAAGAGGGAAGACCCTGAGTTAATTTCCCAACATATAAACATTAACTGGTGTGGGGTCGGGTGGGGAGCCTGTGAAGAATCCCACAAAAATATTAATCAAAATTATAACTAGAAGTCATGAGAAAACAATTACTGTCAAAAATTGCAAATGCCTCAAATGAGAAAATAACTCATATAACTCTAACAAATGAAAGGAAACTGCCATGGAGGTTGGAAAAGTTATTAACAGCAGGACAGAAAGAGTATAGGTTACCAGTGTTTAAGAAGCAGGCATGGAAGATACAAGTTATTTTATTTTGGAATAAGAATGATGTTGAAAGGAGAGAGAGAGAGAAAGAGAGCAAATTTGAACAGAAAGTTAGTAGACAGCTGAATAGGGGCTGAAAAAAGAATAAAAATTTATGGAAGAAAAAAAGAAAAGATAGTGAGATAAAATTCTTGTATAAGCAATGGGAACTGATACTGGTATATTAGCTTCCTACTGATGCTAGTTTAGTAGATTACAGCAAAAGTTTATGACATTACAGTTTTGGAGGTCAAAGTTCAAAATGTGTTTAAACTTTGTGTTCAAAATGGAGCTAAAATCAAGATGTCAGAAGGGCTACACTCCTTTCTGGAGGCTATAGGACAGGATCCATTTGCTTCCCTTTTCAGACTTCTAGAGGCTATCTACGTTTCTTGATTTGGCTTCATCTTCCATCTTCAAAACCAACATCATAAAATCACTCTTTCACTTTCCCTTCCTCCCTCTCTTTCTCTCTCCTTCTTCTCTGCTTCCATTGTCATATATCCTCTGACTCTGACCTTCCTACCTCCCTTATAAAAGGAACATTGTGAATAAATTAGGCTAATCCAGAGTTCTGGTAATCTCCAGAACTCAGATTATTAATTTAGTCACATCTACAATGTCTTTTTTGACATCTAAAGTAAAATTTTTCACAAGTGCCAGGGATTAAGAATGCAACATGTGTGGGTTGGTGGGGGAGGCATTATTCTATTACACTGGGTAGGTGTGAATTGATTAAAACAGGAAAGAACAATAAACTCCTGTTATTTTAACAGGAAAGAAGGAAGCCAATATGGGTGATGTCATATGTAAGCACAAAGGTCCTTTTTGATGGTCATGTTTTCTTTCTTGGCAGCATTTTGAGGGTAAAATAGGCCACTGACAAGAGAAACAAACTTTTGTATATACTATTAGAATTTGCTACAAAGAAAATGATTACAAACTAGTGAAGAAATCATGAAGAGTCATGAACAGGCTCCAATGGAGCTTAAAAAAAGAAGACCTCTGTGAAGCTTATTGACTTAGCATGGAAATTTACAGCTTGGAAACATAATCAAAATCAAAGAAGATAAACAGAACTAATGAATACCCGAAAAGTGGCTATGAGGAATGAGGGAAATGAGGAATGTGAGCAAAAATCTTGGTGACTATACGTATCATTGAAACCATAATTCTAGCATTAGACTTGGTTGGGTCATCTCCAGTAAGAGATCTTATAAAAATGTTTTTAATGCCCAGAGTGTGTGTGTGTGTGTGTGTGTGTGTGTGTGTGTGTGTGTGTGTGTGTGAGAGAGAGAGAGAGAGAGAGAGAGAGAGAGAGAGAGAGAGAAGAAATAGTTTCAAATTAACAACTTGGAAATGCAAAATTCTTGGTTAAAGCATTGACAGATCAATATTCCTATATAGTCATATTTTAAAATGTCAGTAACTAATTTGTCAGAAGTCGAAACTTAAAAAGTTGAATTAAGATGGTTAGTAAATCCATCCTCATTCTTCTAGTAAATCCTATTGATTTAAATTTTTGAAATCTGTTTTTGATAGATCAATTTCACTGAAAGTTTATTTAACAAAGTTTAAAATCAATCAGTAAATAGGATTCTCACTGGTAGAAATAAAAATTTAATTTGATAAATAATGGCTTGGTAATTACTTTGTCATCAGATATCATTTATGAGAACTTTAACTCTATCTTACATGTAATCTGTCCCATTTAGTTTAACTCCAGATCTCATTATTCTCATTTTATCAATTACAATTCATTAAAATATTACGGTAATTTCCTTAGCAGGTCAAAATATGTCAGTCAACATCTAGAAGGCTGCAATCATTTAATTTTTGTACATTTTACTTCTAAATATCCCTATCTAGAAATATGCTGGCAAGCCCTTCATCAAATATGAAATAACACTGTGTAGGTTTTGTTTTCCATCTAAAATATTACATTATGTTTTGCTTATTTAAGTACCCTACTATTTGTTTCTTTTCTTTTTGAACAGAATCAAGTGGCTCTACTAACTTTTGTATTTTAAGAACACAGCATATCAACTGTATGTTAAATATACATAAAGGACTTTATAAAAATACAGATAGAAACAAGGTAAGTAAATTTTTTGAAGAAAAGAAATCTCATAATCAGTGCCCTAGATTAAGATTACTCAGAGTACTTGATAGGAGAAAAAGATTGGGGGCAAGCTTCCAAAAAGGAGCACATTTCCATAGCCAGTATGCCAAGCAATGCAGTTCTGATTCAAGATGATGGCCATAGACCCGATCAGATTATTAGGTATAGAAAAAAAAATATTTACAACAGGCATAAAAGAAGCTTTCCTGACCATCTCACAGAGTGGTTCGAGAAACTGTGTGAAATTTCACAGTGAAAAAATGGTTTAGAAAATTCAGAATTCTCTATATGTCCCAAGTCTTCATATTATCATGTAAAATCCCATTTCTCTCTCAGGTTTATGTGCTTCACTTGAACGTTTCACAGAAGAGAGTTCACAGCTGCCACCACAAAAACTGAAGTCAGACCTCAGAACATGCTTTTGCAACGAGCGATTAAATAAACTTAAATATTCTCTTTAAAAACCATTATCTGTATCATCTGTTTTAAATAAAAGTGAAAAGTGCTTGAGAAAAGATTTTATATTTATTACATATTTGCATATACAATCCAATAATAGGCTCTTAAACTATTACCTTTTATGAAATAAATTAAGGTGTGAGTACTCCAAAAATTATTTCATAATTTTCTTCCACCTATATAATTTTATGATGCAAATGTTTCTTCAATAAAATTAATTTAAAATATGGAGGATTGTTTCAAAATGGAGGTCTTTTAAGATCTCAAACTCATCTTCCTCCCATAGATACAACAAAACTACATACTTTGAACAACAGCCTTTAAAAAAGAGTGGGAACCAGCATCTCTACAAAGAGAACTGACACATATCTTCATAAATGGTAGGAGAAGTCACTCTGCCTTGGAGAAAACGCCACATATTACCAAAATCTGAGGGTCTATCATAAGACACTAGTAATACAGACTATCATCCCAGGGCTGAAGGACTTGCCTCAACATTGAATGCCCAAACACCTGATAACTAACCCATACCTGAATAAAACTGGTTGTGAAAAATAGAGCAACATTTCTTTGGAAAGCAACAGGACTCCAAGGAGCAAAGACCACAGGACAAAGGTCAGAGGGAGCCAATAAGTAAAGTTCTCAGAGAACTTGATATGTTGAACCAAAAACTTGAGCAAGGGAAACAGAAACAGGATAAATTTCCTGTGAACCAAGACTGCTGAACTCCAAGCTCTCATTTGTCTATGTGGTACCTGTAAAGGAAATTGCAGCAAGTCCCCTTTGGAGAAAAGCGCCCCCATCCTTTTCCACCATTGGTGTATTTTATGTTTCCTTACAGTTTATGCTAGCAGGTAAACTTCTATAGGTTACCAGAACACTGATTCCCTACCTGTGGTGTTGACAAGCACACAGGTCTGCAACGCAGGTACAAAGGCTGAGCAGAAAACATCTTCATATCCACCTGGGTTACTGCTAAAGAGTTCTACATATATGATTGCTATTAATTAACTAGAGCTTCTATTCTCAAGGTTCAGGGCTTATTGTATGCCAGTCCCTGATGGAACTACAGTCCAACATGAAAACTGAGAGTCCTTCACAGGGGAAGTATGCATTTCTAAAAACTACTCCACAGGACCCCAGGAGACTCCCAAGTTCCTCTACCCAGGAGGAACTGTGGAATTGTGGTCTGCTTTGGCCTGACTTAAAGCTTAACCATCTTGTTCTCTTTTATTTCTTGTTATTTATGCCTGTGACACTGGTGGGGGGTGGGGATTTCTACATTACCTGCCCTGGCTCCAAACACGAATGCTAGAATCTCAGTCCTCAACGAAGTGCTGACTCTAGATCTTCAATTATTCTGAATCATGCAGAGATCAAGCAAATAAAGAAAGTCCAGCATTTCAGGCCAACAACCCAGGTCTGTACTCTACAGCCTGAAACCCTAATACAAGATCATTACATTAAGGCAAGGAAACAAAGTGAGTTAGCCTCACTCATAGAAATAAACATAGTGTACCAAACAGAATGAAAAGACAGAGAACCATACCCCAAATGATAGACTCAAACAAGATCCCATGGAAAAATCTAAGTGTAACAGAATTATACAAACTTTCTGAATATTTTAAAACCACGGTCTTAATAATGATGACTAAAACCAGAGAATGGATCAACAAAAATAGAACTATGATAAATATAGAGAAAATGAGGGTGTTCTAAACATAAGTCATGGAAATAATAAACAAGATGGTTGAGATTATGATCACATTAGAGGGGCTTGACAGTAAGCTGGAAGAAGCCTCTAATCAGATCAGTGAGCTAGAGAATAGGGTAATGGAATTCACCCAAGCAGACATAAAAAGAGAACAAAGAATTAGAAGAAATGAAGATAGAATATGAGAATTTATCATTATGAGATAAAATCCAGAGAAACAACATTTACATCATAGAGATTCCAGAAGGAGAAGGAAAAAAAATGGGGATGGGGGAGGAATGAGGGGAGAAAGCCTTATTTGAGGAAATAATAGTTGAGAACAACAGTCTGTAACAATGCACAGAAAACAAATAGCAAAATGACAAAAAAACAGTTACATATCAGTAATTACCCTTAATGTTAATGAACCAAACTCACCAATCACAAGACCCAATTCTGCTGCACACAGGAAAACCATCAAAGTTAAAAAGAAATAGGCTTCAATCACAGGTGGAAAGATAATCCTATGATCAAATGGTAACCTGAAAAAAATGTTGACAGCCAGTCTATATAACATAGACTTCCAACAAAAGATAATAATAAAGGACGGGGATTAATATTAAATGATATAAAGGGATTAATTGCAAAAAAGACATAATACATATGAACATATGTACAAATATGTACACAGGTATATAAAAATACTTAAATAAATTATTACCAGAAATAGTGACACTGACAGCAATAAAATAATAGTAGAAGATTTCAGCACCCCACTTCTGACAACAAATAGATCAATTAAACAGAAAAATAACAGGGAGAAATAGCTTTCAAAATAGAACAGATGGGTTTAATATATATTTACAGAACATGCTACCCAACAAGAGCAGAATTCAAATTTTCTTGAGTGTTTGTGGAACATTCTCAAAGATAGATCATATATTGGGAAACAAAACGTGTCAATAAATTTACAAAAAATTAAAATCATACCAAGTATCTTCTCTGACCACAACAGCATACAGTTAGAAATTAGCCATAAAAAAGTATCAGAACATTCTGAACTTTGTGGATACTATACAACCTGCTTCTGTATGACTATTGGATAATAGAGGAAAAAAAATAATTTGGAGACAAATGAAAATGAAGATATGAACTATGAGAATGTATGGGATCTAACTAAAGCTATACTAAGGTGAAGTATAGAGGCATTCAGACCTACCTCAAAAACAAGACATATCTCAAATAAACAATCTATACATAAGGCAGCCAGGAAGAAGATGAACAATAAATACAAAAATCAGTAGAAGAAAGGATATAATAAAAAGTTCAGTAGAATTAAATGAAGTAGAAATTAAAAAAAAAAAAAAAACACTGTTCAGAATATCAATGAAATCAAAACTGGTTCCCTTGAAAATATAAACAAAATTGACAAAATTTTGGCAAATCTCTCGAAGAAAAAAAGAGAAAACTCTAATAACTCTAATCAGAAATGAATGAAGAGAAGTTAAGAAGATATTTCAGAAATATAAAGCCTCAGAAGAGACTACTCTGAAGAGCACTAAGTCAAAAAAATGAACAACTTTGGCAATATGAACAAATTTTTAGAATTATACAGCCTACCAAAACTGAATCAGGGAGAAAGAGAATATTTGAATAAAACTGTTACAAGCAAAGTAATTTAAAAAGTAATGAAAAGTTCCCCAAAATAAAGGTAGAAAACTATATGACTTTAACAGTGAGTGCTACCAAACTGTCAATCAATTAATACCTATATTTCTCAAACTCTTCCAAAAAATTGAATAAAAGTGAACAATTCTAAACATTTTCTTGAAACCAAAATTATATTGATATCAAAAGCAGAAAAGGGCATCACAATAAAAGAAAATTACATAACAATATCTCTGATAAACATACATGGAAAAATCAGCAACAAAATATTAGTCAATCAAATTAAAAAATATACCAATAGGATCATTTATCATGACCAAGTGAGATTTACTTCAAGGATACAGAATGGCACAACATATGCAAATCTATTAAGGTAATACACCACATCAACAAAACGAGGAAAAGGATCATATGATAACATAAGTAGATTCAGAGAAACAATTTGACAAAATTTATGATAAAACTTTCAATATATATGGATAGAAGGAACATACCTCAACATAATAAAAGCATCACATGATAAACCTGCAGCCAACATCATATTCAATGATGAAAAGCTGAAGACACTTTTTCTAAGATCAGGATTTAGGCAAGACTATCCACTCTGATCAGTACTATTCAATATCATATTGGAGGTCCTAGCATCAGCAATTAGGCAAGAAGAAACAAGAGGAATCCAAATTGGAAAAAGAGATGTAAAACTATCTCTATTTGCAGATAACATGATAAGATATATTGAAAACCAAGACATTACACCAAATATTATTAGATTTAATAAATTAGTAAGTTTAATGGCACGTTATAAAATTAACATACAAAAACCTATTGCATTTTTATATGCAAACAGAAATAAAAGAGAGGAAATTAAGACAAGTTTCCCAATAACAAAATAAAAAGAATTACCATATTTTTCCATGTATAATGCACACTTTTATCCAAACTTGTGAGAGAAAAATAAGGACACACATTATACATGAGTGGCACTAGTTCTGTATCTGTATAAATGCTTTTAATTATTTTATTTATGCTTATGAGTTAAAAGTGTAACCCTAGAAATCAATAATGATAGCAATATCTGTATGAAAAACAGCACACTGAAAAAAGGATAAATGAATGAACAAGGCATGAAAATCTGGTTTAACAGTCTGGTCACAAAGGCCTGAAGGATTAATTAAACAAACAGTCTTGCCTATTTTGATCACTTAAAAGTCCATGTTATACATTCACTCATGCTAAACATTATACATTTATGCAAAAGCAATCACACTGGACTTTAATAACTAACTTGCTGTGATATCGGATGGGCTAACCAGCCAATTGCAATCTCTTGATGTGTCAGCAAACAAGCTTTATAAGGCCCTTATGAAGAAGAGTAGACATCATGGATGTATCAGCTGGTAATGATTTAACACCTACAGGAAGAAACAAGAAAACTCAGTTTTGTGATTGGATCCTAAGATCATGGAACAGTGTCAAAAAGGAAGTGGTTGTGAAATAATTTAAATAAATGCAATATCAGCAGTGCAATGAATGGAATTGAGGATGATGAAATTTACCAGGATGAGTTAAATGACTTCAGAAGACACTGGTAATGTAGAAGAAGACAATACTGATACTGACAGTGATGAAGAGTTCTTGACCTTCTATTATGGAGAGTATAGTAAATTTGTTGCATAATATTTCTTGTACCTTGTGTCTGTTCTGTTTATTACATAAAATTTCTTGTATCATATTAAAACATAAATGCTAAAATTCCTTTAAAATATAAAATTCCTTTACATGAATATAAAATTTATGTAAATTCTTCAAAATACAAAAAAATCAAGAACCTAAATGTAAACAAATAAAAATTTGAATTAAAAAATTAAAACAAATATTTTTCCATGAAAGTTTGGACCAAAAATGTGGGTATGAATTATTCACAGTAAAATATGGTAAATCTTTGAATAAAGTTAGGAGATGACAGATGTGTACAGTAACAAAATATGACTTCATTCAAAGAAGCAGAGGGAGAGTCAAAGAAATGGAAAGATACTCTATGCTCATGGTTGGTAAGAATTATCACTGTTAAAATGGCAGTCTTAACTAAAGCAATATAGAAATTTAAAGCAATTCCCATCAAAATTTCATTGGCATTTTTCAGAGAAATAGAATAAAATCTTAAAAAACTGTATTGATTTACAGAAGACCACAAATAGCCAAAGCAAACATAAGAAGAAAAACTAAAATAAAAAGTAGAGGTGTCATACTCTCAGGTTTTCACTATACTACAAAGCGATACTTACCAAAACTATGGTATTGGCATAAAAAATAGATACACAGATCTATGAAATAGAATTGAGTTCCCAGTAGTGAATGCACACAAATATTATCAGTTAATTTATTGGAAAGTATCCAAGAGCACACTTTGAACAAGGAAAGTTTTCAACAAATGATGTTGGAAAAACTATACAGTCACATGCAGAAGAATGAAACCAGATCATTCTCTAACACTATACACAAATATTCATTAAAAATTGATTGGAGACTTAGAATCAAACAACCAGACACTACAAAATACATAAAAGAAATCATAGCAATATGCTCCATGACATTACCGTTAGAGAGATCTTTGGAAACTCAATTCCAACAGCAAAAGAACAAAAAACAAAAATGAACAAATGGGGTACCTCAAACTAAACATCTTGTGCACGGTGAAATAAACTATCATCAAAACTAAATACATACTACTGAATGGAAGAAAATACTTGTACATTATTCATGAGGCAAGAAGTTAATATACAAAATATATAATAACTCAAGTGGAACAACAGAAAAATAATACAATTAATAGATAGTAAAAAGATCTATAAAACATTTCTCCAGAGAAGATTCATAGATGACCAACAGGCACAAGAGAATAAGTTCCTCATCTCTTGTTATTAGGGAAATACATATTAAAACTATAATGATATATTACCTCTCACCTGTGAGAATGCCTGGGAAAAAAAGTATTGGCAAACTTGCAGAGAAAAAAGGAAACTTTCACACTGTTAGTGAGGGTGTAAATTGGTATGATCATTATGAAAGCAGTAGGAAGAGTCCTCAAAAAATTGAGAATGGAAATTCAATACTAATCTGTCATCCCAATTCAGAGTATTTATCCCCACATGCAAAAATATAAATCTGTAGAAATAAATGTTCCCTCTTGTTTATTACAACATTACGTACAATAGCTAAAAAAGGACAATAACCTAACTGCCCAGCAACATGAGTGGATGACACAGAGCTTCTTTAAGCTGTGGTGCATACAATGAAATACTACAAATACATAAAAATAAAAATGAAATCCTGTCATTTGTGACAACTTGGATGTAACTAGAGGGCATTATGCTAAGCGAAATAATTCAGGAGAAAGATAAATACTGGATGATTTCATTCATGTGAACTATAAAGGAACAAAGCAAACAAATAGATAAAATAAAGACTAACTCTTTGACATTGACAATAGAACTAGGTTACCAGAGGAGAATGGGGTGAGAGGTGGTCATGGGGTGATAGAGGAGGGTCCAATGGGCAGTGATAAAGTACTATTAGATATTTGGTTTGGGGTGTGGTATGTTATCAAATATTTGATGAATAGTGTATTTGCACATCTAAGTTTATATTTGTTTGTAAATAAAATTTATCTTAACAAAAAGTAAATAAATTAAAGGAGTAAGAAAAACATAATTTTACCATTAAAGAATAAAGACAATGGAAATATAGTAAAATGAATTGCATAAAAGCTTATTTTGTTTTTTCATTGTTTTTATGAAACAGTAGTTTCATAAACTTGGCCCTTGCTATTAGTGCTTCCATATAAGAATAACCTATTAAATGTGACTTTAATAGTTTGAAACTGAATGAAAGACAGTTAAATGAAAACATTAAAATTTTTGACCCATTAGTCAACACATAATTATTCATATCAGCAAGCAAATGAATTCATAATTATAATTGCTAGAATAATAGCTGAAATAAACCTGTTTCAGAGAATGTCAGCTTAGAGCAATTATTGCAATTGTAGTAAACAAGAAAATAAAAATATCTCATTGAAAAAATATTCACAGATTAAAAAAGTACTTATTATATGTCTCAATATAAATATCTGATATATATATATTTGATAGATAGACATTGGTTTACTATGATGCATACCTTAAACTACAATTTGATAATGTAATATTACATCAATAAAAAAATAAATTCATAGATAAAGAAATACATTTCTGATAGTGCAATCCATTCCTCAGTGAGAACATTATTCTCTCACATAAACATAAGCAACTTTCACTAGCACTCAAATTTAGCTTTTAATTCAGGAAGAAGGTACAAATGCAATGTGAATGTACAAAGTAACAGATAGTTTATTACTTGTGTGGACATTAATCAAATAAATTAGTAAAAAAAAGGAGTGATGGTGATGGGGGAACCAAAGCCTGCAAGTGAGTATAGGAGTCAAGATGGCCACCTGGTAGGATGTATCAGGTCTCCACCCCACAGAACAACTAGAATCACCTATTCTTCAGACACACATGACATGGAAGAACTAACCAGACTCAACAGCAGTGATCTGCACCGTAAGGATAGGGGAAGGCATCAGGCTTCAGAGTTGCATCTCAGATCTGAACTCCCAGACACAGGTGGAAAAAAGTGGTGCAGTGGGTGGAACTGTGAGATGAACCAAACCCCCTAGGAATCATCTAAGGGAAGCAGATAGCCTGTCCAATGGGATCTGGAAATGAAACTGGAGGAGAGGATCTTGGGATAAGACAGAATGACCAGCATGCTAGTGACCTGAGTGGAAGACCCTTGAATAAAATTACACAGGGTATCACCATAACTGGAAAATAGCTAGAAGAATACCCAACGATTACCCGCTACCACCATATTGCTCTGGAGCCATAGGATCCACCCAACGGAAATCACCCCTTCAGACTAAAAGGAGAGGAGAGGCTCTCAGATGGAATAGTCAATGCTATCCACAGCATCACCCTTTGGATTGAAGTGGAACTGCAGCCCAATTGATGATTGTGGGTCAGTGACATGGTGGTCATTATAGTGCAGAGCTGGGACACTGTAGGAGGGCTCTACATCTCCCACACAAACTCCAACCCCATAGGCTGAGCTCTCAGGCTCCAACACAGGGTCCACCTAAGAACTTCAACTAGTACAACCAATGGTGATACCACACAACTCAAGAGTTTCTAATGTTCTCACAGAACAAGGTTTCTTGGGATAAGTCAATACTCTATACAATGCCATCACCACAATGCAACTTAACCCACAGAAACATAAACAGAATACGAAACAGAATGAAGACACAGAAATATTTGCAAAATGATGGATCAAGTTAAAATCCCAGGGGAAATCTGGTTATAATAGACATGAGCAAAGGACCTGAGGATGAATTTAAGTTAACAGTGATAAACATACTCATGTAAATCAAGAAAGCAAAGAGGAGGAGAAAGAGAACAAAAAAGAGAAAGAAGAAATGAAGCAAGATCTCAAAGAAATTAAAATGATAGCTGAAATAAAGCACTCAAAAGAGGGACTCAAGAGTACGATGAGTGAAGCTGCCAACAGAATCAGTGAATTATAAGACAGGGCAGAGGACACACTCAATCAAAACAGCACAGAGAAAAATGAATGAAAAGAAATAAAGAAAGTATTCATGATCTATAGAGTAATAGCAAAAGGAACAATATTTTACATCATAGGGATCCCTGAAAAGGGGGATAGAGAACAGTGGGTAGAAACTGTATTTGAAGAAATAATAGTTGAGAACTTCTGTAACCTGAGGCACAAAGCAAGCATCTAGACTTAGGAAGTTCAAAGAGTTTGAAACAAAAGAAACTCAAACAGACCGATACATAGACACAATGTCTTCAAAATGTCAAAAGTACAAGATAAAGAATCTTAAAAGCAGCTAGAGAAAAAGGAATCACATACACAGGAGTCCCCATAATATTTTCAGAAGATTTCTCAACTGAAACTCTATAGGCCAGATAGGAATGGCATGATATATTCAAAGTGCTGAAATAAAAGGATTTGCAACCTAGAATATTACATCTGCATGATTATCTTTCAGAACTACAGGAATGATGAAATATTTTTCAGATAAGCAAAAGTTAAAGGAATTCATCACCACAAAACCAGCTCTACAAAAAATCCTAACAGATACTCTATACAGAATAAAGAAACTCCACTTAGAAAAGAATAACCCAGAAAATATAAAAAGTGGGGATGAGGTTAGGAGAATCAAAATGTGTATGGTTATAATGAGAGTAAGACTAGTTCACTTTAAAATAAAAACAGGAAATAAATATTGAATTAATGCTAACCTTAGGGTAACCTCAAAATACTTCTTGAAGAAAAGCAAAGAAAACAAAAAAGGAAACTAAGCAACACATAACTTCACCTAATCCACCTAAGAAGAGAAAAAGAACAAAGGCATTCTCTGAAACAGCACATAGAAGACAAATTAAAAAATGGCAACAGTTACATATCAATAATCACCCTAAATGTTAATGGATTGAACTAACCAATCAAAGGACACAGAATAGGCTAGCCGAATAGATTAAAAAGCATAACCCAACCTTCTGCTGCACTCAGGACATTCACCTTCCAAAAGATAAACATAGGCTCAAAGCTGATGGTTGGAAGACAATCCTACAGTTGATGGCAACCATGAATAAGCAGGAATAGCTATACTTATACCAGATAAAACAAACTTCCAGCTAAAGAGCATAACA